>PVKC010015308.1:0-21521 GCA_004027635.1 Crocidura indochinensis
CTGTTCCTTGGGATTTTTATGAACTATGTTATACAAAGGAGAACAGATAGAACAGAAATAATAAAACCTAAGTAAGAGACTGAATGATGGCCACTTAATGAGTGACCAAGACACTCATGCCCAAACCCTGTCCCCTGCAATTCCTGTTTTTATGAAGTGCACAGAAATGCTTCACTGCCCTCCTTCACCATAAGTGAGTAAAACTCTTCCCAAAGGACTAGCTGAGTGATGATTCAAACTGCCTGAAAGGGACAGTCACCCAAGGGAGGCAGAGCCCTGCATGGTCTCTAGGCTCTGTGATTAAGATTCTTATTTCCTGGGCCAGCAGTATCTTCTGCTGGGCCTCAGTAACCCACTCAGAAGCAGAGTGTTAAATAAGACAGAGCAGACAGTGTCAATAAGGAATACATGCAAGGTTGGTTTTTTACGAGCATAATTTCCCGGAGACATCCGTTGAGGCTGTTCAAAGCAGGTTATGGTATTTTTCCTGAGTGTTCATTTTATTCTTGTTATGAAGACACGCTTTTCTCTGGATCCATAATTGCATAATTATATTTCCTAGCAAACTTTGCTTTGTATCGTCAGTAGATGTAACCTGCATACAAATAGAGACACCTGCTGAGTCTCTAGGCAAGTGGATAAAGCTGTACTGTTATGTGATAAGCTGTGCTAATAATAGGAATCTGTGGCATGGATCAACATGAATTCTAATTGCTTTTTTTTTAAGTTTGGCCATCGAGTTTCCCTCCAGCATATATGTATATCTGATTATATGTTCTTTAGACAGTTGTAATTTCAGTTTTCGCTACTTAAACTCAAGCCACTGGATAGTAATAGAGAGCCTCAAGTGTATGCTAGATGACAAAGGATTATGATTATGGAAACATTTTGTTTTTGTTGTGGGACCACACCTGGCAGTCTCAGGGGCTATTCCTGGCTCTGTGCTCAGGGCGCATGCCTGACAAAGCTCAGAGGATCAAAGAAGAGGCTGACTGGATGTATGACAAATATTATCAACCCTGAACCCTTGGGGACAGATTTGCAATGGCTACAAATAACCAGTTGTTGTAAGAGATGGCCTGAGGAGAATGACTGTATCATAGTCCCAAGAGTACCTCATCCTAGGCCTTCCCCTATCCACTGCTGAACTCCCTAAGAGACTCAACTCGACCCCTACTGCTAGCAATGTCCTGCACTGCCATTGCCTTTCCTGGGAAGCAGGAGCTCTGGGCTCTGACCCTAACCTATGTGAGCTGTAGACATGAGATGGGGGGTGAGGGTCGGGGTGCTCTACAGTGCAGATCATACTTCTCCAGAGGAAGCAGATCTGGACTTTGACGAGGCCTGCAACCCAGCAAAGGCTCCACTTTATCCTAAAGTTACCAAAAGATTCTCCCTCAGGACATTCCATTTATCAACTGAATGCTTTCTATTTTGGCTCAAACAAGGATTTTTCTCCAAGTCATTCTTATTTGGTCATGATAGAGTGAGGAGACATGATGATGTATTCTAGTGAGAGGAACATATTCACCTTCTTAGACTAGAAACAGCTAACATGTGTCAAAGGGTTATTATATGCAAACTCACTGAAAGTTTTACAAAGAGAAGACAGACACACCCCATCTTTATAGTTTCCCAGATCTTATGTATAAAAATGATGTTAGGGTAAAGAGAAAGGATTGAGTATACTAAGGATCTCCCCAGTTCCCCAAAGGCTATTTATAATGTAGAAGTACATAGAAGAGGAGGAAGAAGAAAACATACATAGTATACATAAAACATACATAGAAGTACATAGTAGAATTCAAACATGTCTTTGGACATAGGAGGGTCTTGAGTTTTGACATCTGCAGAAATGTGGGCTTCCAGAAGCCAAGAGGGAATCTTAGTTTGCTGACCTGTAAGTGGGGAGGTAAGGAATAAAGTTGGGAGAGTGTATTGGGTCTTAGTTGTTAACTATTAGATTTTAGAAAATTATCAACTAGCTGTTGGAACTAGTGAAGACAATGTGTACAGGGAAGCCCTAGTAAATTATCTGCTTCTAAGAAGTTGGATCCAATAGGAAAGATTTAAAATCTTTGGAGGGAGCATAATAAAAGAGAATGATGACTTAAGAAATAAAGGAAAAAATCAATTTTCCAGATTTAAAAATTTAGGTGCAAGGAGATACCTTAAAGGACTATTATTTTTTGAAAACTTTATTGATTGATTGATTGATTGGTCAGTTGGTTTTTGGACCACACACAACAATGTTCAGAGTTACTCCTAGCTCTGCACTCAGAAATTGCCCCTGGAAGGCTGGGGGATCATATAGGATGCTGGGAATCAAACTGGTCCCTTCCTGGTCAACTACATGCAAGGCAAATGCCCCACCACTGTGCTATCTCTCCAGTCCCTTAAAGAACTATTATTGCATGCTTTGTATGTGAGAACCCTGAGTTTGATCCCAGATACCAAGTGACCTCCAAAACACTGCTAAAAGTGGCCCCTCAGTACTGCTGTGTGTGCTCCAACATCGAAAATTTAAACATAAGAGTTTAAGATGTGAAACACTGGCATTGAATGTATAGTTGATACCATTTTTTTTTGTTGGTAAACAGGAGTCAAATGACTCTTTTTGAGACTGTTCCAGAATACTGGAAATGTCTTTTAGGAATAACAGTGAAAAGAATGACAGGAAAATGGAGGGAAGAAATGACCCAATAGGTCCTCAGAGCCAGCAGGAAAATAGATTAAAATCTCAAGTGAGGGGCCACCACTTGCTATCAAGTGAGATAACATGGAGGTAAGGCGTTTGCCTTTCATGCAAAAGGTCATCAGTTTGAATCCCGGTGCCCCATATGGTCCCCCGTGCCTGCCAGGAGCAATTTCTAAGCATGGAGCCAGAAGTAACCCCTGAGCACTGCCGGGTGTGACCCAAAAATCAAAAAAAAAAAAAAAAAAAAACTCAAGTGGAAGGTCCAGAGTGATAGCACACTAGTAGGGCATTTACCTCCCATGTGGCTGACCTGGGACAGACCTGGGTTCGATTCCCAGCACCCCTTCTAGTCCCCCGATTCTGCCAGGAGATTTCAGAGAGCAGAGCCAGGAGTAACCTTGAACCCAAAATCCAAAAATAAAAAACTAACAAAAAAATTAAAAAATAATCTCAAGTGGAAAACATCACTAAAAGTTTCTTTTTTCTTTATTATACATTGTTCAGAATGAGTGTTTTTTTTTTTTGTCCCCTAAATTCCCAATACAGACCAGGCAAGGGTCTGGGTTGAGGTGTATTTGGGGTGCATTTACTGTACCTCCTCTTTCTATACAGTCAGTGTGAAGAACACAGCCTGTGATAAGAATTGGGAGGCCTTATTTATTTATTTATTTATTTTTCTTTTCTTTTCTTTTTTTTTTTTTTAACTTTTTTTTTTCACCCCCGTCTTCAGTGCAAGTTCCCCACCACCAATATCCCAAATCTCCCTCCCTCCCAGCCCACCCCCACCTGTACTCCATACAGGCTTTCCAGAAGAATGAGTGTTTTAATTTGCAGTCTTTGAGTGCCTCTTTAGAGTAGATAGGCATCATTCCATGCAGCCTTCTTAGAATGATTAAATATTCTTTAACATTCTACCAAAAATTAAATATTCTCCAAAGGGTTTTATTCTGGTTTGGTCATTGACCACCAACCAAACTTAGTTGAATTTTTTTATTTCTTATTTTTTTTAGGGGCAGGGGAGGAGCACATCTTGCTGTGCTCAGGGGTTACTCTTGGCTCTGTGCTTAGAAATCATTCCTGGCAGGCACATAAGATCAAATGGGATGCTGGGGATTGAACCCAAGATGGCCACGTGCAAGGCAAGTGCCCCACCCACTGTACTATCACTCAGACCCCTGTATTTTTAAATTTTATTTTGGTGTTGGAGCCAGAAGCATTGGTGTGCATGAATTACTCCTGTTGGGGCTCAGGGGTTCATAAATGGTTCCAGGGATAGAACCTAGGTCAGCCGTGTATAAGGCAAATGCCTTAAGCGCTATACTAACTCTTAAGCCCAAACTTTCCTTTAGAGTACAGTTCTTATTGCTTCCAGAGCCAGCAGCAGCACCTGAGAACTTGGTCCTGCCAGATGGGACCCAGCCACCAGGGATGGAACAATGCCTCCAAACTCAAGGTTGAAAGACACTGCCTCAGCCTCCCTGTCTCTTGTCCACATACCCTGGGTGTTCTTCCAGAGTGGCCTTCTGCATACTCTGAGAAGTGAGATTCCTGATGAAGAGTGGATGAAAGAGGCAGTAGTAAAACTGGCAACCGTTCAAAACCACTCAAGCCTAAAATGTAGTGAAACTGGAAGAACGAAGAGAAGCTAAGTTAGAAGTTAATCATTCATGCCAGGCCTTCACATGGATGACAGACATCGTAAGAGCTCAGGTTCCCACAGGACAGGAGAACTTGAGCAGGGCTTAAATTTATATCTTTCCAGTAAGGATCCCTTTGGAGTCAGGGCTATAATAAGTAAGTCAGAGAACAGGTTTGGGTCAATGGACCATTTCCCTTGAATTCAGGCCCTTTTCCTAGACACTAAGGAGGTTACAATGCTCTTGGTTCGGAGTTGAAGGATGAGACCACTCAAGTGGAATAAAGTTTAATACTTTAATCCATCTGCCAAAAAAGACCCCACACTGGCAAGCCAGGGCCATCTCCCACAGGAGATGAACCCTGCCCAAAGTCATGTGGAAAATTATACAGGGAATGGATATAGGGAAGTTCCAGCTTTTGTTTGATCTTTAAAATGATTGGCTGTTGTCTAGGGGCACCTTCCTACTGTTCCCTTGTCCTACCCTGATAGGTTGGCTACCTGTATGGCCAGGTAGCTTGGGGAGGTGGCTATGGAAATAGGCTTGTGAAGATCTAGCATGTGGTTTACACCATGTGGTTCTTACAAAATGGCATCTCTCTTTTGTCAGAACCTGAGCATGTGGTCTTTAAAATATGGTGTCCTTCCTTGTTCAGAACTCAGGTTCCAACAACAAGAAAGGCCATAATCTCTTTCGCAGAGAGTGTATGTAATTTTTGAGCCTCTAAGACTTAAATAAACCCAGTGATGTATAAAAAAAGGACAATATAGAGGGACACTGAATCAAAAGGGAGACATGTCAATGGGGGGGATGGGGAGATAGCCAGAGGCTATAGAGCTTGGATGGCTCCATTTCACTCTGAACCAAGGAGGACACTTAGTTGTCAACTTCTCAGTCTGGTGGTAGGGTATTCATTAGATCTCTTGCTCTTCACAAATTCTTTCACTTGCTTGCTTTCATTTTTGTCTCTTCAAGTTTGCTCAAAGTGAGGGTTTATATTTCAGTCTTGAAATATTATTCATAATTGTGATAGATGGGAAACTTGTCATTGAAAAGACATGTTGTCCTGAGCATATGGAATTAAAAGTGTCACAAACAGTACCATGATTTTTATGTGTCAGATGGACTTCCTTTTTGTTGTTTTTTTTTTGGGGGGGGGGCATACCTGGTGGTGGTCAGGGATTACTTCTGACTCTGTGCTCAGAAATCACTCCTAGAAGGCTTGGGGGGACCATATGGGATGCCAGAGATCAAACCTGAATCAACCGTGTGCAAGGCAAATGGCTTGCCCACTGTACTCTTACTCTAGCTTCAAATATATACATTCAGAGAAGAAACATGAAGGAGCCTGTCTGAAGATAATGTCATTATTTGTAGGATTAAAAAATGCAAATTGTACTCTAGAAAGATTGCTCAAGGACTAGAGTACATACTTTAACCAGGTTCAACTTTCGGTACCACTGGGCCCCCTGAACATTGCGCAGGAGCCTTGGTCCCCACAAAAATACAGATGATACGAATGTGGATATATAGCTTCAGTGGTGGAATATATGTTTTGCTTGTGCACTGCACTGAATTTCACCCCCAAAATGGTATCTTTGGGCTTGGCTGGGCCAGAGCACTATCCCAGAACTGCCAGAAGTGACCCTTTCCTCCCCATAGCTCCAGAATCTGATTCCAATTTCAAAAACGTTTCATTTAAAAAAAATTAAAAATGCAAATGATTGTTTTTCTTTTGTAGAATTAGGTTGTAACGGATCTGGAATGTTAGAGAACAAGAAAGCAGTTCAGCTAAACACAATATTTCCACTGGTTTGTTTTGTTTTCTTTTGGCTTTATGCATCTCATCAGGCTAAGTAAATAGACAACACACCACCACACCATGATCAAGGGCGTTGGCTTACAGAACATTCTGGAAGGGGCATCATGCCACTGCAGTCCAGAAGAAAAATAATAACCCAATCCTAATAGTCAGAAGCCACTAACAGAAGTGGAGCCAAAGATGAGGGCCTAAGAAGAGGTTTGCCAGCAGTGTGTGCTCATGTGATCTGTAATGCCCTGCTCAGAGGGATTTCTGGACTCCAGCTGTGGTGTGCAGGTGTGCTCAATTTAAGGCACCCTCAGAAGCTCATCTCTCTTTGCCCTCACTTCAAGTCTACAGCTTGCCCTGAATGGTGTTCTTCTGGCAGAAATCACTGATATGTGTTGTCTCAGGCAGAGAAATGATCTCTTTTCTAAAAATAGAGTTTTTATTATAACACCATGCGTTACCAAGTTGCTCATAATATAGTTGTTTGTTTCAGTTTCATTAAATGTTCCAAAACCAATACCACCACCATTGTGACCTTCCCTCCACCAATGTCCCCAGTTTCCCTACCACTACCCCAGCCTGTCCCTTTACAGGCACAAACTAATTTACTTCCTATTGTTTGTTACAATACAATGACAATTGGAATAATCAAAACTGAGATCAGTAAGCGTCCATATGCGATCGTTTTCTGTCTCTCAGTGGTGTTACTAAAGTCATTGTCTGAGGATTTACAGGGCCTTTAGGTGCTAATTATGCCTTCTGTGTTATTGTTGAGGCTCATTGAACTTGGTGGTCTTCCATCCAACTTTCCTATTCCAAGGTATTAAGAGCATTATTATTGCTTGTTTCTTCTTCAATGACTGAGATCTCAGTGACAAGTAACAGCGTATTAGTGCCAGGTGGACCACATAGGAGTAAATGAAATGATCAATTGCTACAGTAAAATCGGATCAATCGTTACAGTAAATCAGCCTAGGTTGGTTGCTTCCAGTCTTTTGTGTCTTTTTGCTGTTTTGTTTTGGGGTTACGCCCAGGAGTGCTTACTCTGGCTCTCTGTGTCAGGGATTTCTCCTGACTGTAATTGAGGAATTCTATGAGGTGTTGGGGATCAAACCCAGGTTGGCAACCCACAAGGCAAGCACTCTGAATATTTCAGTCTTTCTATCCACTTTCTTGTCCAAAGAGATGCATGTGATGTGGCCAGGGAATGGGGGAATTCAGCGGAAAAAATGTGTGGCTAATCAGATCACCTAATTCACAGGCTAAATCACTCAATACCTGGCTAACTTCATCTGTTACTTCCGGGCTCACATGTAAGAAAATCCTTCCCAAGCCCCTCTTCCTAAATTAGGGGTTTTAGGAATACACACCCTCCCTGCCCCAGGATATTTGCTGATCACAGTGTTTGGTTCTCTGGAACCAGAGCAGTCACTTCCCCTTCTGGTGATTCTTGGCTGGCAGTTGATTGCCAGGAGCCTATGGTGCTGGGGAGAGGACTCTGGCCCAATGGGCGATGCCTGGAAGGTCAGGTGACACTGGGGTCCATCCCACATTGGGGTGTGCAAGGTATCTGATGGTTCACCCCTTTCTCTCACCCAGACTCTATGTTGTTTCTTTATCCTTCATAATCCTGATCTGCTTTTCAAAGTCGATTCCCATCCTAGGATCTTTCAGGGCCTTCAGAGTCAAAACTGGGGCTCCCATATGTAAGGCAACTGCTGTGCCACTGAGCCACCTCCTGGTCTACTGATTTTTGCCTGTTGCTCTGGAGGATGCCAGACTTTGAAAGTCCTGGCATTTCCCTATTTGTAGGACATTATGAATCCCACATAGGGGGGACTTAGTGAGCACCAGGCACATGCTGTCCAGTAAAGGAGTTAATCACTCACTTTGTGACTGATTACTCCAAGAGCTCTGGTTAGAGCTCAGTACTACTTTCTCCCTTCTTTCCTCATCTAGAACCTCCCTTTTTAGTTCTTATTTACCAGTGTCAAATCCAAGTTTTGATATTATTCATTCTTACCTACTTGGAGGATTACTTTGCCCTCCTTGAAAAAAAAATCATTACCTCCCTCCCCAAGCTAACGTTGTTGTTATCCTCTCTGGGTTCAACCTGTGTTTTTGACTTTGAAACCCAAGAGAGACACAGAAAATGTTGATTTCTTTGGAAAGCAACAGGAGTCGACCCTGTTACTTCAGTTCTGTGTCTTTCCTGATCCTGGAGAGCCCTCTCCCACCCCAGTACCCCCAAATGTCCTTACCTCAGGAATACTCTTCAAGGTCAGCAGAGCCAAAAAAAGTTGCTAATATTGACCCAGGAAGAGGAAGAGGCTAGGCTCTGTCTGTCTAAAAGAAGGTATGGCAGTGAAAGTGAGGGTGGGGTGAGGAATTCCCAAATCCAGGTGTAAAAATATTCACCATCGGGAGATGAATATATGAATAACCCTTTCTTTAGCAGCAACAAACAGAAATGATCCAGTCGCCCAGCATGTATATATGTGTATGTATGTGTGTGTGTGTGTGTGTGTGTGTGTGTGTGTGTGTGTGTGTGTGTGTGAGCATCAGCCTCGATGGGCAGAAATGGCACATGGCCAAATGGAAATTTTTGTAGTCCTGCGAACAGCTGTGCATTCAGCACTGCAAACCAGCAGGCTGGGGAGCAGTGCACAGGGACCCAGAAGCAACATGCCTGCACTTGCCTCTCTCTCACCGGCTTCCTCTTCCAAGAGCCCTGCTCCAGGCCTTCCTTCTTGCTTCCCCTAAGAATCCAGATATCTCCTTTCATGTTCCTCTGCTTCCCTAGATCCTTCAGTAGAGGGGAAGTCAGAGTCCAGTGACCCGTGCAGGCACGTGGACATTTGGTACCTTGGAGCTGGTGGACTGTGGGTGTCCCATCATAGCTGGCTTGTATGTGCTGGCTCAGAGCACACCAATCGGGCTGTTAAGAGTCTTAGCTCTTTTGCAGAGAGATGGATCAAGTGGTGCCTCTTGATTCTGGGTCGCCAATTTGCACCACTTGGGTTATTCCTAAAGTCTCCCAAAATAGGATGCAAGGTGGGATGCTGAATGGGGGTGGTGAAATCCATTGGGCCACAATGCTATGTCTCCTGGGGCAAGAGCAAAACTTGGAAAAAAATATTTTCTGGAAAAGGTCTACTTTACCCACCTCCCTGCACCTGTGTTTGTAAGTGATGAATGAATGTTTGCTGGTGCATTTATCTTTTTCCTTTTGCTTCTGTTCTATTCCCATGCTAGGTGTCGTCACTGTGCTGTGAGAGGAGGCGAGAAGGCGCCTGAGCCCAGGTGTGCTGCAGCTTCTTGTGGGAAGTCTCCATGGTGAAGGACAGGCCAGGGCTCCCTGTGAACAGCGCACAGTGAATGTTGTAAGTTAACAAGCGCCACATCTGTACGAGCTTGCCTGGAGAGGATTTGTGAATCATTGGCTGTAACAGAGCCAGCGTGATGAAGGGGTATTAACATGAGCTCTAGGTGATCATCCAATTAATTTCCTTTTTTAGGGGAGAGGTTCTGTTTTTTTCAACTTGCCATGAACTTGCTTTTCTCCCTGCTTCTGTGGGGCGCTGCTCATTATCTCCTTCTGGAATAAAAGAGTGGAATCGAGTGATACTTTGCTGTCACACACTTGCTCCTTGGAAAGCCAACGAAGCCCATTTCCAGCAGGCCCTGGAAACAGGGCTGGTGGGAGGAAGACTTTGAGGTTGGTGGACTGAAGGGGATAAAATCCTCCTGCTGGAGGATTAGATATCAGAATTTCCACCTAACTTTTCTTGATGTGAAGTTTTTGATTTGGAATGAAAAATTTTTTTGTCTGGAATTTGGATCACTGAGATGTGCGACTACAGGCAGATATTTTGAATGCGACTCTTATTCAAAACTGGCTGGTGTGCTGTTGTTATTTTAAACAGAGGTGTTTGGTGGATGGTTTTTGAGAGAGTAAAGTCATTTTCATGTATAAGCTATAGGCGTCCTTGCAAAGGAGTTTTAGTGTCTTAGTTTTGAATCGCTGGCTCACTCAGTGCTTCAAGGAATTTGTACCCCAATGAAATGTGGGTGTTTTGTTTCATGAGAGAATGTCTCTTTCACACACACACACATACATATACACAAAAGGTGTTTTTGACCAGGAGAAGAAAAGTCAGATAAAGGAGACCAGAGTTGGCCTATGAACATTATTTCCAAATGTTCACAAATGAAGGTTGTGTGTGTTGTGCATATGTATTTGTGTATCCAGATTTAGTATGTTACAGATCTGTGTCTATATGTTATAGTTATATATTTTAATATATACATCAGTGTATATTTGTATGTGGATATAAGTATTTTAATATATCTATATAAGTTTTCTCAATATAAGTTTTTTTTTTTTGGTTTTTTTGGGTCACACCCGGCAGTGCTCAGGAGTTACTCCTGGCTCCATACTCAGAAATCACTCCTGGCAGGCACAGGGGACCATATGGGGCACCAGGATTCGAATCGATGACCTTTTGCATGAAAGGCAAATGCCTTACCTCCATGCTATCTCCCGGGCCCCTCAATATAAGTTTTTATGTAAATTTTTCTATATATAGATTTTGCTCAATAATTTAGTCAAAAAACTTTCTGGGCATTTGTTACAATATTTTTCTAATTGAGGTAAATAATTTTTAGAGAGGAAGATGCAGCTAACACAAAAGAAGAAGCAGTCACATGGAAAAGAAGTATTCCCACTGCTTTTTAACAAAATCATTGATCTCCAAAATATTTTATTTTACATTTTTAGCAAAATATTACATGTACTCCTATGTCCAGATATAAATCAGAAATATTAAAATAAGTCTGTTAAATATATATCTCCTAGTGTCACTGGGGTGATACTGATATCTAAAATAGTTTTGGTTCCATATCTTGGATCATATTGATACCAGTTCAAAGTGCTTCTCACAGTCAGCCAACCTGAATTCAAGTCCTGATCCTACATTGGAAGCCAAGTATTGCTGGCATCCCTGGGTAAGACTCCGCCCTTCAGAAAGTGCCATTTTGCAAGTCTATGTTTTGCCCTGTGTTTCTGAGTCACTGAGAGTTGCTTTATTGGGATCTCCAGAATGTAGTACCATGTGTAAAAGCACTTATGAACTCTCAGAAAAATTCTCATATTGTGGAAATTTGGATCACTGTTAAGGAATAATCAGGCTTCCTTAGATTGGAGTGCTATTATAACTGTATATTTTTGTTTGTTTGGTTGGTTTTGGGTCATATCCAGAAGTGTACATGGCTCTGCACTCAGGAATTACTCACAGCAGGTTCTGAGAACCATAGGGGATGCCAGGAATCAAATATGGTTGGCTGCATGCAAGGCAAGCACAACTTACCCACTGTAATATTACTTTGAACTTAGAATATTTTATTTTCCCCATCAGGTGGCTATTAGAAGACTTCTCTAGGAATTTCTTTCTTTAAAGCTTTTTTATACAAGAAAACAAGTGTCTCACGAGAAAGTGCTTTAGTCTTCAGGTCACAATTAAATGAGCAATGCATGCAGCTACTAAAATCAAAATAGCTTTTGATCTGACTTGGTGCTTTTAAAAAAAAAAAGACATTGCTTTAAACTGTTCCTGTGCCCTTATCAAACCTCAAACACTCAGTAATGTGTTTTCAAAAAAATTTTTTTTTCAGGTATACACTTTTAAGATGTCACATAGCCAACTTAATTTTAAAATTCCTTTGTATATGGAGTAGGTTCTGAGAGACCCAGAAAATGCTAAATTTTAATGAACTTGTTTGGTGATAAGAACTTTCTCTTCCAAATTACCCTAGTTTGAGGAGGTAGATGGGATAGTCTATGTCGTCTTAGTAAATTTTGATATGAGTAATCCTTCACTGTCTTGATGCATCTTTATAAGTCTAGGTTCAATTTTTTTCTATATTTGGGGTATCCTAAAGTCCGGAGGACTATATGTCATTGCCCTCAAGAAGGCTTTTCAGGTGGGAAAGTTTGAGTAATCATCATAGCAGCTCTTGGAATAATTGGTTTTCTTCCTCAGTCATCCTTGCATACTGCACTCCAAATACAGAACCTTATAGTCATTTTCTACATGTTCCTATTCACCACCTGTGTAGCCTTCACCTATTTTTTAGCCATGCACTTTACTCTGAAAGGTTTTGGTAACTTTCTAGTATAGTGGTTTATACAGCAAAGAAATGACAATAAAAACTGATTGAATAATTAAGAGGCCTCAGTTTTGCATGATAGTACAGTTAATTGCCTAATCCTGGGCCTCTGCATCTTATATGTTGTTTTTCTTTTTCCTTTCTTTTCTCTTATTTGTTTTTTGAGAAATAAAGCAAAAAAATCAAATAGCTAACTCTGAGGATTTACTTCTACCTCTCAATGTCTGATGCTCCTATTTCCTTACACTTAGTGCAAATGTCTGGGACCAGTGTTACTGGTTTATATAGAATGTCTCATGTAGTTTTCATGTGTGTGTGTGTGTGTGTGTGTGTGTGTGTGAGCACTACCAATCAGTGTTCGGGATAAATGAGAGCCATTTTCAATGATGCTTGACCATCTGGGCCTATAGTTCAGTATTCAGATCCTGTGAAGCATTTGAATGTTTCAAAAGACTCTCCAGACCATTAAAATCAGCTTTCAATCAACTGTTCAAACTCTATGCTCAAATATTACATAGAAAATAAACCAGGAAGTAGATTCTCTGCTTCTTTCCCAAGCTCCTCTACTTTCTCAGATAGTTCTTTTCAAGAGCAGTTTTGCTTGTCAGAGCAGTTTCCTTCCTTCTCTCACCTACATTCTATCACACCCCCATCTCTCTCTACCCTCTAGCCTAGTCTCTTTTTCTATAAATACTTAAACACTTAGGTCTCTCATCTCTCATTTCCTGTCTCCCTATCTACAGTGTAAGCTCCTGAAAGCAAGTATGATGATGACAAGAATGATGACAAAGATGATGACAACAATCACAGTGATGATGATGGTCACTATTATTTCTTGGTGATCCACAACACCAATTATCCTTGGCCTATGATGAACTCTCAGGAAAAACTGGCTAAATGTCTAGAAGGATGGAGAAAGACTTTGTGTAGACCTAGTTATTCCTAATAAATATGGTTCTAATGAGAAGTGGTTGAATCTAATAGTAGTTATAAAAAAGCAGGTGCCAGCATTGAAAAACATTCCTTTTCCTCAGAAGCCAATGCTGAGTAACTCCAATGCATAGACATAACTGTGTAAAAGAAACCCATTGTTAAAACAAACACACCTGAAATATTCACCCTTTTCCATTGCAGGGTTGGCTTTCTCAGGGCTAATGGGTAGCCCTGGAAGTCTGTGGGTGGCATAACTTAGCTTCTTATAATCAATTATACCATTTTATTACCATTTATGTTTATACTTACTCCAAAGTGGGAGCCTGACTTGAAATATGTGTCTGTTGTGAGACTTACCTTCTGCTAAATAGCTTAGCATTTTTGTTTTAGTGTAAAGAAAGAGTGTGCTTGTACGAATCACATCCTTCTAATGCCTTAGTGATCTGAAAAGAGAAGTTCATTGGTGCTTTCTAGGGTGTCTTATACTCTTTTAGGGAACCAAGGAGCTCAAGAGTTTTGTGGGTCTCACACTTCAGCCTTCTCAAAATATCTGTACTGAGAACCAGAGAGAAATCTGAATGAGAAATGGAAGGACTAAAACAAATACCCCTGTGCCTATTTAGACAGCATTATGCCATCTTTATAAGCTTTGAAAAATGGAAGCTGAATTTCTCGTCTCTGGAGAAAAAGAATTACACCTATATACTCTAATAAGAGCGATTTGGGAATTTCCCTCTGTGTCTGTCAATTTGTACTTTGTAGATTTGCATCTGTGATATCAGATTCTCCAGCATGATGTTAAAATAGAACTGAAAGCAGATCAGGGGGTCAGAAGAAAAGGGGAGATTTGACTGGAAGATACATGAAGGAAAAGTTGCTTTTTTTTCTCTGTTTTTTTTTTCTTTTCTATATTAAAAGCCAGGTGTTCTTGGGTGATTTCAAGTCTAGAATTTTTTGTCTCACCCATTCTTCTTCTTGTCCCAGAATTCTTCCAGTTGCTTCTGATGGAGAGCCTAATCATTTTTCTCTTGGCCCTTTTGGTTACATTTTGCCTGAGCTGCTATTTCTGAGATTGTTGTCAGCAAGACATCCTGAATTCCTTGGCAAAGAGTAGCACAAGCCAGGCCCACCCCTTCCCCTCAGCATCCTCTTCCCTGAGGACTCAACTGCCTGCTCTCAGCTTCTCTGGGAGGAGGCAAGGAACACCCAGAAATTGTGCCAAGAAACCAGTTTACATGTTTTCTATAATACTCAAGTTCTGTAGCCATCAAAGAAGTATCCTCTGCCTGCCAGACTACCTTCTAACGGAGAAGCACTGAGGTCAAGATTTGTGTGTGTTCCATTGTAAGTGATGATTCACTAAATAAATCATAAATCATGGCTATTCAAAGAATGCTGTGAGGTCAAGGAGAGGGCTAAAAGGGCTGGAGCACATGTTTTGCTTAAGGGAGATACAGGTTCAGTCCCTGGCACTGCATGGCCCCCAAGTACTCTCAAGAGTGACTCTAGAGACACTCGATCTGTAGCTCCTGAAAACAAAATAAGCATAAGTCTCAGGATGAGTGATGATGAGTGGTTATATTCATTTTCTACATACCCTTATGTTGCCAGAGTTTAGCTTTCTGGGATCAATGAGTTTTTGCTTCTTGTTTCTCTGCCACATCAAGCACAAGTGTTGATTAAAGGTAAATATGTAGATGTGAGAGCACTGCATTGGGAATGTTACTCTCTCACTCCCCTTAGTGGAGAAGGTTAGCTGCCAGTTGGGATCTTGGTGCTGTGGTCCTGAGTTTGCAACCCAGACCCAATACTGATGCCAGCTGTTCTAGGAATTGGCATATTCCTATAGGCATGCAAGAAAGTGTCTATAAAGGATGTAAAGGGTATGGGGAAAGGGTCAAAAGTAACTTGGAAGACTCCTTGTTCCAAGATGGTTTTCCTTCTCTGCCATCTAGGCAAGCCTTCCCGGAAGAGGATGGTAGAATCGTGGGAGTGTCTCTTACTATGGATCATGAATGAGTCACATGGTTTCTAGTAGCGATTGCTCCATGGAGTGAATTACAAGAGAGTGATTCATGGATAGTCTAGGATAGATATGGGGCACTCCAGGCCCTTAAAGTCAGTGATTTCAGAATAGTAGATGGTATCAGGTTTGTTTTTCTGTGATTTGGGTTCATGTTCCAGATGTTTACCAGCTCTGGATAGTTGTTTGAGAGGACTCATAAGTCAATGGAAGGAAGAAGAATAGCACCTCTCCAGTAGATTTAGGGTCTTTGTCCTGTTCGTAGGTCTGGTCTGAAAGTAGCCTCATCTAACCAGATCTGGTTTTCTGGTCTCTGGCTATGTATCCATGTACCCAGTATCAAAAAAGAACACTACCCACCTTATCCTCTTCCTCTTTGTTACTTTTCTCTTTCCTTTTCATTCAAATTGGCACAAAATTAGTTTTTCCACATTTTCTAATACTAGAGTTATGAATATTCTATATTGTTTTCATTTTGTTTTGGGGACTAAGCCAGTGATGCTCAGGACTTACTCTTGGCAGGATTCAGGAACTGTTTGGAGGGCTCCTAAAATTCCCCCTTCTTGTTTTTCTTTCTCCCCACCCTCTTTCAATGGCATATGGTTGCCAGGGCTTTTCACTATGAGTGAACTTAAGGTAGATTTTTCTGCAAATATTTTTAGATGGAGAACAAGGGGATATGATTAAAGGAATGCCACCAGAGTACTTGAAGCCCA
The DNA here is from genome assembly GCA_004027635.1 of Crocidura indochinensis. Classification (NCBI taxonomy): domain Eukaryota; kingdom Metazoa; phylum Chordata; class Mammalia; order Eulipotyphla; family Soricidae; genus Crocidura; species Crocidura indochinensis. The sequence goes on from PVKC010015308.1 coordinate 15,986, forward strand.
CAAATAACATAAAGTGTTGTTGATAACTTTCTTTTCTCTCTAAAAGGATTCTCAGAGATGTCTTATTATTTGCTCCAGGAATGACCATATTTAGCTGAGATTAATGATATATAATTGTGTCTTCATTATGGGGAAGCAATGAGAAAATACCTGAACATTTTATCACAATTTATACCCTCATCGAACATTAGTTGCTTTTTCTGTACCTGGGATAGATATCGAATATCTGGACAGAAATGAAAAAAAAAAGTAATTGGACAAAAGAGAAACTCTGAGTATTTGAGAGATAATACTGTGAGAAGGACACTTGGCTCACATACAGCCAACCTGGATTTAATCTGGTTTCTTGTATGGTCCCCCCAAGTACCATCAGGAATGACTTGAACACAGCTGAATGTGATGAAAGAGAGAGAGAAAGAGAGAGAGAGAAAATTTCAGTTATTGTTTATGCCTTCACAATACCCTATGTTTCCAAAAAACGTTTCTTAAACAAATTAAATAAAATAATCAGTTTTGCTTGATAAGTGAGTAGTCTGTCCAATGAGTCATTATTTTAAATTTGTCAGAATAGTTAAAATTCTAGAAGACACTGTGCTCCTAGAACAATAAATTCTAAGTACATTTTAATGCATTAGAGAAATCAAGCAGTGAGCCCCCCCCCCCAACGGTTATGTAATTCTTATTTCAGTATTCAATGGTAAACATTTACCCTTCTTGGTACACAGACAGTGAATCTAGTTCTCTCATTTTTATATGAATAATGCATACTCCTGAGGGGAATTGTCTTCGAGTTGTAAGATCAAACCCCTTCTCTAGGTCTGATAATTGCTTTTTTTGTAAAAAAAAAAAAAAAAAAAAATTGGATAGAAGTACAAGTAAGCCCAGTTAGGTATCATCGACTTATGCTTCATATTTTTCTTTCATAATCTATCTAGATAAACAGTAATTGGAAGTTCACCTAGAATAGAAAGAACTTGCCCTTCTTCTCTCCTGGATGTACTGCTTGTTGTCAATTGTGGGGGTGGAAGTGCGAATCTAAGATGGAGATGGCTCAGGACCATCAGGCTAAGAAAGGAATTGTAGGCTCTTTCTCTACCACTGTTCTGCCACCCCAGAGAACCTGTGCCAGCACCTTTTGTGTTTCTGTTATCTTGCCTTTCAAAGAGAGCTATTGGAGCTGTTTACCGAGCTCAGATTCAAAAGGGTTGTTCCGAATGAGAAATTTTGGAGAGCATGTCTGAGTTCAAACTCCAAGACTTTTATTTGTGATCTAAATTTATCAGCTGTCTCCCTGGGAAAATTGGCCAACTTCTCTGTAAAAGAGGGCTGAGCATCCCTCCCTGCAGGGTTGTTGAGAGACTCAAATGAGAACATCTCCATTAAGTTTTAGCCCGGCGATGGCTCCCCAGTAAGCCATGTAAGAGTAATGCATGCTCTTAGCATGATAAATTTCACAAAACAAATTTCATCGTAATACACTGCTGAAATGAGTCAGTGAACAATTGTTAACTTGCTGGTCTCTTTGTTGTAGACATATTTCCTGGGTAATAGGAATTGTCATTAACTGTCAGTGGCATTGCACTGACAGTGAAGGCAGAGTGACGTATTGTTAAATCCCTCTTCTTCTTTGACATGTATACTAGAGCAATTACGATAGTGACAGTGACAACATTTGTCAAAATTATCCACGTGCCCATGCTGAGGGCCCTTGGAAGTTTAGGTAATTTTTTTAAAGTATTAGTCAAACTGAAAGTGAAGCACATGAAGTTTAGGAAATATGGTAGTGTTGATTCTAAAAAGAGCAGGGAGATTCCCCCCAAAGTTTATTATAAGCAAGATTTCAACAGATATAAAAATATGTGGGTAATTATATTTATTATTTATTACGTATTATAAAATATACACAATATATTTTAGTTTATATGAAAAGATATTTAAAAGTATATCACTACCATGTCTAGATGAGAGTTAAAAGTGATCTAGTCTCTTTTAATTTAAGAACAGAAAAGAAATCCTGTATTTTCTTTTAGAAAATATTTGTTGAGTCTATGCTGCAGACAGGGTACCTAAAGGATCCCAGGAGTTTTGAGTTGAGTCCCTAGGAGAGGTGAGAGAATAGATATTTCCTATATCCTGAGCCAGTGTTCTCCTGGCAGTAGCCAGGTTCTCCTGGTAGTGTTCTCCAGGTAGTATGCCATGTGTGGAAATCAATGAAATCTGTATTAACCAGGAAACAAAGTGGGTCTGTCAGTTAGCAGAGACTATCCAGGCAAAGCCACTCCAATGCTTAGTGACTCAAAATAGCAAAGACCATTGTGATTCCACTGAACTATCTCATTCTATCCAGCTTAATAGGGCAAGCTGGGTTTAGTCGGCCTCTGAGATACATATTGAAAGGTCCAAGGGAGCAAGAGGGAAACTTCAGCTGTTTCTTCCTATGTTCTTCCTCCAGAGGACTAGTCTGACCTTCCTCTTCCTGGATCCCCAAGGGCAGTCAGTATAAAGACAAGTATTCAAGTGATTTTCAACTCTTGCCTTGTATAATGTTTGCTGATTATCACCTTGTCCAAAGCAAATTCACCCAATTAATATTACTTAATACATACAGAGCTCAGAAGAGAGAACCTAGACAAGTGGGAAGCTCCAGATAACCCAGAATGGTCTAAAGAGGAGCAGATAAAAGTGTCAGTGAAGAGACCAGATAATAAAATAGCTTTCCAATAAGCACTGAGAAAATGAGTCTTCAGAGCTAGAAGAGTCATGGAAGTACATTTTTAAAGCAGGCTCTTGACAAGAGGACCAATATGCAGAAATGTAGTCAGAGGGCAGAAGCCTAAAAGCATTCCTTAGCCCAGATAGTTGAAGAAAGAGTCCAAAGAGAAGTCCCAAGATAGGGAGGAGAGAGCTGACATCAAGAAACTGAGAAGTGTTCCCAAGTTTTTTAGGGGTTTTTACAAGGTAAGCAGCAAGAAAAGATGGAGACTATCTTGGTGGTGTCAGCAAGAGATACATGGGTCATTATCACTGACCAGAGAAAGTGTAGGGGACACTCAGAGCTTATTGAAGAAGTAGTGTCTTGTGCTTTCCTAGCATCACATCCAGGCTTCAACCTAGGATCCCTTAGGCCTGCTTGAAAAATAGTCTCTGCAAGTGTTTTGTTTACTCCCTAGTTTACTCCAAGAGATATCGCAGGTTCCTTTCTCAACTCCCAAATCCAGCTGAAGACTGCTCTGTTCGACTAATTTCTTTCTCACTCTTCTTCTCAACAAAACAGATTGGGTCCTGACATGGGCTCTCTAAATGCTTTCTCTCCCCTGGCATGGGACCCCTGAGCACCCAATAGTGTTTAGAACTGACCTTCCCACTGTACTGTAACCCTTCAAAAATACAAAAATAGATACAGCTGTTTCATTTCACTAAATTCAAGTTACCGAGAGTGAGAACTTGTGGTTTACACCGGCACTTTTGGGGTCCAGTCTATTGTCACTGAAACTGGGCAGGGATCAATGGGTACTCTGCAGTCCTTGAGGCTATAATTCAGATGTCTAAGGTATCACCTTTGAGAAAAAAGAGAATAGAAAGAAGACATCTCAATGTCTATTGAGCAGATAGTGCCTGGCTCTATTATTTGTGATTTGGGGAAAGAGGGGAGGAAAGGAAGAAATACAGACTTTCTGTGGGTTCTGGTAGCCTCTGATTTCTTCTCTCTCTCACCCTCTCTTCTTTTTCTCTTTCTTTCAACTCACATTCATGAGTGGCAGTCAGAAGCAGAGAGGAAGAGAGATACAGAAAACAAAAGACAGAGAGCATTCATTGTTCTTGGGGAGGGGGCGGGCAGATTGCATTTGCAGCTCAGACGCTCATATTTCCAGTCTTAGGGATTAGGAAGCCTGCATCCTCAAGGTGAAAGGAAAGGTATTCTGAGCAGAAAGAGCATCAGGTACCTTGATAGTCTGATATCAATTACTTTTTTGTGAGGTCATTACTGGCCACATTAGCTCTTTGTTTTTTGCTCAAGTGGGAGTATGACATAAGTGTCCAAGCAGTTGGACCCTGCTTGCAAGCCCACAGTGGGTGGCCTAGCAGCTTCCTTGCCTTCATGTTTCCTGGAAGGCAGCGTGGATGGCAACTTTTTCAAAAATCAGCAGTTTGGAAAAATTCCAGTGCAAGGTCAGAGGCTACAAAGAAACAGCAAAGCTTATGGAGACAATTTTTATCACTCGTAGCTAAACAATGGCATGAAACATTGACAGAGAACTGCACGATAGAGGAGCTGATATTTCAAAGAGCCAGAATTTGGCCAAGTTCCTCTTCCTATGAGATGGAAATGAAAGTGTAAAATGTTTTGGAATTCCTGACTTCTTATTTGCTTCAATCATGACCTAAATACTGACTCACTAAGTTCAATACCGAAAGGAAAATGGGGTGGGTTGTATCATGCCAGAACTTCTGCCTTTCACCACCAATTCTTGAACATGTGCGGAAAAAGAAAAGAGCTCTGTCTTCTAAAGGGCTGAGGAAATCAGACCTGAGGCCCAATGTTTTGTTCCGACAAATCTAGAGTTTTGCATAGGGTTTTGTAGGAAATCTTGGCAAGAATAATATATTTTTCAATACTCAATGTAGACTAGCTAGGTTTCTCTGGTTGGCCAAAAGCAGGACACACCTGTTGGGTATGATTAGATCTGTTTAGAAAAGGCCATTGTCATCCATTTACATGAAAAATGAGCTCTCTCAGAGCCCCTCTTTCCAAATCATATCCAATAGAATGTTCTACTTTTGTAGAGGGAAGGAAATCTATATTGTAGAAGAAGGTTATTTTGGGAAGGGAGGTGAAGGTGCAGGTGTGGGTAGGATGCCACCTGTGAATTATTTCTTTGAGTGTCTCAGCTTCTTTTCTTCCTCACCTGTGCCTCCGTGCTCCAGTCAACTCTGAAACTGCTATCCACAAGAGACAGGGGCACACAATTAAAGTTAACACCATGATCCAAACCACCTCCTGTTGTTTACTTGTTTAGAAATGTTAATAACAGAGTGGGATCTGAACTTTTTTGCAAAGCAACACTTGCTTTGCCTCCCTGATTCCTAAACAGGGGAAGTCATGCGGATGGAAGGTCTTCCAGACTGTGTGTGATGGATGGAGTAAAGCCTAGTGAGGATTTGGAGTTGTTTACAGAGGCAGATAAGCTATCTCAGTTCAAAATGTTGTGTTCCCACTGATTTTAATGTAAATTCTCTTGATTGTATGTCTGTGCAGACATATGTGTCGACTGCTGACACATGCATGCATGCACACAGACATGCATACCAACTACAGAGAATACATTGACTCCATAGTACAAGCCCGCCTTGCATTCAGCTGACTTTCTAATTTTTATTCTATGGTGCAGGCACAAAGCTGTGTAGGCTATGGGAATTCTTTTTTTTTTTTTTTTTTTAGGTTTTTATTGTGACTGAAGTTCATTACACAGAATTATTTACGGTACATAGTGACAGTGAATGAAGGGCATTCCCACCACCAATGTTGTCCTCCCTT
>PVKC010015309.1:0-21555 GCA_004027635.1 Crocidura indochinensis
AAGCTGCCACCTGACATCTCTATGTATAATTTACAATCCTTTATGAACACTGGGCTTAATGCAACCTGTGGAGACTTACGTCTCCTAGAGACACGGCTATTATTGAAAGCCTCTATTTAGAAAACTGAGGCCTGACAAGTCACAAGGTCACACGTTGAGGAAATGGCAAAATCAATTCGAGAAGCCCATTCCTGGGATGCTCAATTCCCTGTTCTTTCTGACACATCATTCTTCCCTCCTGTCAGGTGAAGAGAGAAGCCAGATGGCTTGACAAATGGTTCCTGTTGCTGTCAAATCTACCTTCCCTTCTTGCTAAGACAGACAGTTCTTCCCTTCCCTTCTGGGAGGGGTTCTGAGGTAGGGCAGGCAGCAGAGGAGGGAGGGTTGGAGGAAAAAGAAAACCATTTTATTGCATGGTTCTTTATGTGGCAGAAATGACCAAAAAGCTCTCGTTTCTCTGTCAAGAAGCAAAGCTTAAGTAGTGAGTAATCGTCACCTTGAATTTAAAGCACCCGAAGGCCTAGAAATGGCAGAGTGTATTAGGAGACAGCATTGATTTCATATATATTCATCATAAAAAAAGCATGTTTAAGATGCCATATCCATAAATACTAATAAGGCTGTCTGATTCCAATTTTCAGGTGAGATTAGCATTTTATTGAGTATTTTATCTGTCAGATTCAATACTCTATGTACCATCCTCCCAGGCTTATTAGCATAATTGCTGTGCTTAAGCAACAATAAAAAAAATTCAGCAGTAAAATAGCAGTTAGTGCAGGCAATTTGTTATCAAAAGCTTTTACTTAAGGACAGCTCCAGCCTGCATTTATTAACAAGTTAGGGTTATAATTTATTTTTATTTGGAAAAACAAGAGGAGGGGGAGACGATTTTGCCTTTTTGTTTTGGAAATAATAGAGAAATTAAAAGCATTGCCTTTCTGGAAGATTGTCTTCATCTCTTTCTTTGCCAACAGCAGCCTATAGAATAGGGATAGAGACCTCTTGGGAGGAACGTGGCTCAGACAAAATGCTGCTCTTCTGGTCACTCGGGATAAATGGCGAGTAATGCCCCTTGATGTTTGTACAGATGTTTTTTTCACACTTGCATATCTCTTGTCATTTAGCTCTCATCCCAAGCTAGTGAGAACTCTATCCTGAGAGCTGATGACTTGTAGCTCATCTGACTATTTAATGGTGAAACTGAGCTGCCAGATGTTGTGATCATTTAGCTTCCATATTCACTTCTCATTGCTTTGTAGATCGTCCAAACTCCTGGTGAGATACTGTCTCTTATATTCTGTAGTGGACAGTTTTTTTTTTAATCCTTTTGCATATCTGCTCAGGAATATGTTAACTCATATCTGTTTATGTATTATACACCTATTCATTCCAAACCTCACCCCAGCATTTATTCAGATACTATTGCAATTATTTTTCCTTTGATATCTTGGTTTAAATAATTTTCCTAGAGGCTGGAGTGATGGTGTAGTGGTAGGGCATTTGCCTTGTAAGAGGCTGACCCAGGACTGACTTGTGCTCGATCCCCATGCATCTCATATAGTCCCTTAAGCCAGGAGCAACTTCTGAATTCATAGCCAGAGTAACCCCTGAGTGTCACCAGGTGTTGCCCCCAAATGAAAAAAAAAATAGTTCTCCTAAATGAAATTTCTCTTGATAACAAATATCCTTCATCTCTTATACTCAGAATCTTCCATGGCACAATCTCCCCTTCTTACCAATCCCTCACTTTTGACTCTAGATAGTGATGGACTTAAGGTACTTGTGATTATCATAGTGGAAAGAAACAAAACAAAGTAAGAGTTACTATAAGCAATGTGGTAGACTTATAGAGTAGATAGAGATAAAGATTTTTTAAATTTGAGGATCTGAAAGATTCTTTGGGTATTGAAAAAAAATGTCTCCGAATAAGTAGAAACATTAAATTAAAGCTTTTTGGTGTGATGTAGGCTCCAATTATTGGTTATAATTTTGATTTGAAGTTAAAATGTTGCATGAAAAAAGATAAATGAAGCACCAAAAACTTACAGAGAAGATTTTTCAATATTTTAGATTTTCTATTCTTGGTAAATTCAGAGAAATATTATATGACCCACGATTCTAAACCTTTGTTTTTAAAATACAGGCTACTAGTGCTGGCTACTTATGGGGTTTATTGATGAGATCAGACTGTGCTCTGAGGCTCAAGACATGCTCAGACTTTTAGTGAAGATGTTAACCACAAATAAATATTGTTTTTGAGAACTATTATAGGACAAGTACTTTAGTAGAATTTTAAAAAGATTATGCCATTTAAATTGAGTAAAATTTAAATTGAGCATAATCTTAACATTTTAGTCAATTATCAATTAAATTAATTTATAGACAACTATTATATTCTAGTCATAGTCATAATATTTTATATGCATAATCTCATTTAATATTTATAGCAGTTCTAGTGTATAACAGAAGGTGTTTTTTATCATTGTTCTCTCCTTGACTAGACAAAGAGTCTGAGATACAGAGAAGTTCATTCATTGTCCAAATGGCACAGTTTTTATGTTATTTGCTCTTACACTGTCCTAAATGGGTATCCATTATCACACAACAAAAAAAGAATGGAGAGATAGGTAGGTGTCATTAATGATGATTAGAACAATTGTAATTTTATGTTACAATTGTTTATGGAGCCTAGATCTTTACAAAGAGCATTTTAGAATTAAATAGAAATTCACATCTTAGGCCATTTTTATTATTTGTAAAACTTTACTAGAGTTACCTCTCAGAGTGTCAGTGGCTTCTTTTGTGAATAAGGTCTCTTAATGTACTTTGAGAAATTAGAAATTATATGCATGTGGCATGAAGATGTGGTTGAGTCCACTGCTAATATATCCAGGGTCCCCAAATATCTCCCAAATTGAGTGACCAACTCCCATTCTCGGAGAGGCCTTGGCAATAATCGTCCACAATAAATGATTCAAACAAAGAGGTTTGGGGGACAAAAGGTTTGGCCAAAAGAGCCTAATCCTCCCTCGTTTGATCTCTCTCTCCTCTCTGTCTGTCTGTTTCTGTCTCTTTCTCCTGTCTGTTTCTGTCTCTTTCTCTGTGTCTCCCTGTCACTCTCTGTTTCTCTGTCTTCTCTTCTGTCCCTGTCTCTGCTAATCTCTCTCTCCTCCTTCTTTTCAGTCTCTCTTTCTGTCTGGGCCTTCTCCATCTCTCTCTCTTCTTCTTCTTTTCTCTTAGTCCCTGTCTCTCCTAATCTCTCTTTCTGTCTCGGCTCTTCTTATTCTCTATTCGTCTCCTCCCCTTTTGTCTCTGGGCTTCCTCTTTTTATCCTTTCTCTCCAACTGCCTCTTTTCAACTGTCACTGTCCAACTGCTTCTCTCCAACTGTCTCTTTTGACCTCCCCTTCAAGCTCCTTTATTTCTAAATACAAAATAAATACAATACAATACATAAAGTAAATACAAAATACTCTACATATGTGTCTCCAAATTTGTGTACTGGTTCAAAACAGCCACCAAATGGATAAAGAAACTGGTACATTTATACAATGGAATATTATACAGATGTTAGGAAAAATGAAGTACTAGTCCCTGGTAAAAAGCTTGCCACAAATAATGGGGAAGTGCAGTTAGGACAAAGGAGGGATCTCTTTGACAATGATAATTGGAAGTGATCACTCAACAAGAATTGAGTGCTGAAAGGAGATAAAGTGATATATATTATGTGTCTTCAGTAACTATATTGCAAACCAATAGCATTTAAAAGAGAGTGGAAAAGGAGAAAAAAAGAGAGAGAAGACAATTGTCTGCTACAGACGTGGCAAAAATGTGTACTAGTGAAGGATATTGTGCATTGTGTGACAGAAACTCAATCATGAACAACTTTGAAGCTGTGTATCTCATGTAAGTTCAATGAAATAATGTACTAGAATTAAAAACATTAAAATTATAAAGACCTAAAAAATTAAATAGCCAGTTAAGTCAGATTTCCTCACTTTAAGTTTGTTACAACACATAGTATTTTATGCTCTTGAACCAGTCACTTGTTTTCTGTGTGCATCAATTTCTTTGTCAATAAACTGGGCTTAGTTTCTAAGGTTGATGTAAGGGTTAAATAAATGTAAATACACGGAGATTTTAGAATAAATTCTGGCAGAGTGAGCCCTATATGAGTCCATTCTTAGTGTTCTAAAATATTATAGAGATGTAGATAGGATAGGCATTAAGTGATCCGTGAAGTGACTTATTAGGATTCTGCACTATCACTTAAGAACTGTGAACCATTTTAGTTGGTACAGCAGAATTGCATTTCCATAGTAACAAATGACCTTGGAAAAGTTGTTGACAACTCTGCCCTTGACCTTTGCTTATCTATAGATGTCAGTTGAGAGAGTAAACTTGAGATGATAGATGATTGGCCATGCTAAGGAATGGCATGCATCTATACCTTGATAAGTTTCTTGAAGACTTGCCAGTAGCTACTGAGGTTCAATTTACTGGTCAGAGATAGGTAATAGGGTGGTATTTTTCTGGTACTAACTATAATTCTATTTGCATATGCCTGGCTTCTGTCTTGAGAGTTGTCTCTTTTCTTCCAGACGAGAGGGCATTGATATGCTGGGGCCACCTCTTCCCACATACCAGAAGGAGGTGGGTGGGAATTTTTGCATCTCACTTTCTGAAAGGTGATATACGTTAACATATATTTCGCCCACCTTCGAGAACAAGAATACATGGAAAAGTACTTAATTTTAAAGTTGTGCTGCTGAGGATGACTCTAACGTGGAGAGATTATTTAGAATCATGTTCTTTTGTAGGGACTATTGTATTAAATAACAGTTATCTTTACAAGATGTGCATGTCCATGTGTCTATCTTTTTCTCTTCCCCTTTGTGTGCTGTGTGTGTGTGTGATAGAGAGAGAAAGAGAAAGAGAGAGACAGATAGGCAGAAATAGGGTCAGAGAGAGGTCATTTTTTGATATTGTTGATTTTGGCATGTTTCTGTGGCATATTTAAAATAGAAGCAAAGGTATTTGCTAGTGTCATTTAAAATACATTTTTATAGCAAAGAACATTAAGATAATACCTTACATTTTGTATGGTGCTTTGTGGTTTTCAAAGCACTTGCCTATACATTTTTATGCATACATCTTACCTCATCTCTGAGATAGGCAAGTTAGAATTTATTACTTCCATTTTAGAGATGATGCAGTTGATGGGGAGATGAAGTGATTTTTTAAAGCAGTGATGGATGCAAACTCAGAGCCTTTAAATCTAGATGCTTGAGTTGTGGTAAGTCTAAAAATGCCTTGATTTCTATACCTTCCTTTGGTTGATAAGTTAATTACGATTCACTTTTAATTGGTTTCTTCCTAAGTACAAATGATAGTCTGTCAAGCAAGTATGTGCCTTCTTTTCCTTCTCTTTGTTTTTGGGCCACTCCAGTGGAGTTCAAAACTGATTCCTTTATTAGAGATTACTCCTGGTATTGCTTTGGCGACCACATCCACATACATATAGTACATGGAATTGAGCATGGGTAAGTTGCATCAGAATGTGCCTTTGAAGCACCAAATGTTATACAGAGCTGGAGACATAGTATAGTGTTGTGAAAAAAGTCCAGGTTCTGCACATGCTGTCCAAACAATACAAAACAAAATAAAAATCGTCCCCCCCCCAATCAAAAGCAGAATATATTCTGAAATGTGTTTTAATGAACAATAAAGATGAAGCTAACACTCCTCTAAGTTTGCTTTAGGTAACTGAGAAATAGGATCGGCAAACTTGTTTCATAAATTTTAAAGTCAAAATTACTTGCACTTATTCACAAAACAGATAAGTCTATAACATAGGGTTCCATTTGGTAGAGATTTTATGTGAAGGATGTTTTCCTGAAGCATATCAACTGTTTATGGTTTGCATTAAAATTTAACCTGTTTTATGGGTTGGATTTGAGGAGACATACCTTCCTCTACTCCCAAAATATAAAGACGTATGATCCAGTATATTTATTCCAGTTTATAATTCTAGGTGCCTTGATCAGGCAGCAGGGATGTATCCTCAGAGGACTGAAGAGACTAATAGAAGATGCTCTTGAGCTTCTTAATGACTAGCAGTCAGCACTGTGCTTGCTGGTGGTGAGAAAGACTGAATTCTCTTCTGCAAGTTTGAGTTCCTTAGATATTACAGTGTACGTTTATTACTACATCATGTATTACAGCCTAGTTTGTGTGTGTGTGTGTGTATGTGTGTGTGTGTATGTGTGTGTGTGTGTGTGTGTGTGTGTATGGCTGTTTTGGCTGGAATATGAGTTATTCGGTGACGCTACTCAGGCATCATTTCTGGTGGTGCTCATTATAGGGATCTACTCAGGGTCAGCTATCTGCAAGGCAAGCATCTTACCCTCTGTAATAGCTTTCTAGCACTAGAGTCTAGGGACTGAGGTTTCAATCTCATATGGGGTTACATATTTGAATATAGTATTTAAAATAATCTTCCCTCTGATTTGTAATCAGTAAATGTTTAATCTGTATTTCTGTCTTACATAGCTATATGCCTGGGTTCGTGTAAACTTTTTGAATGAAAAGGGGTCGCAAATGGAAAATTTATAGAAGTGCTGTGCTAGAGTATCTGTGAAATTAAATGTATTTGGAAAATCTAGTTTTTAACCTTCACACTTTCCATGGCTTTTTAGGCAACTTAGGAGTAAATTGCCAGCCTCCTGACAGTCTCAGCATTTCTCCCTTGACTTTATAGCTCTGATGGTTTGCTTTTAGGTCTGCATCATCTCGCACTATGATTACTCTTGATGCCAAATTGGCTTTGATTTCTACCTGAGACAATGATTAGATTGTACGTTTTCGGGATCCAAGTAATTCTGAATTTTCTGTGTCCTTGAAAATCTTGTGCCATCTCTGTCATGTAATAATTGGCCCCGACTCTACAATGGTAGGGATGAAATCTTTAAATGGCAAGTGAAATATAAGAAGCTGAAAATTTCTTCCTCTTAGTTTCTCTCACATATTAATCCTGCTTAATTAGGCATTGATTTTTTTTTTCACTTCAGTATCTGTTGGTTTGGGTCCATGTTCAAATTTGTACTCTTGTAGGACAGGAGTTCATACTTTTTTAATCACCATGTTGGTTTTTGGAACACAGTAGGAACTCTCCCACCCTGTTTACTTATCATTTAGCAATTTCATATGCTAAGTATTTTGTTTATTCTTACTGTATTTTGTTTTGAGAGAATATTTCTCTTTTCATGCATTTCATTTAGGCACCTTAGGAAATTAGAGATGCAGGCACTAGGCTCCTTCCTCAAGGATCCGTGGACTAGTGATGTCAGGTCCCCGAGAAAGCTTTGTCAACTGTCAAATGATGCACAGATGGGTTGTATACATAGACTAACTTCAGGCTCCAAGGCTCTGTCAGATTCCACATTTGATAAGTTTCTAACGCAAACTCACTTTCCTCATAGTGTTAAAGGAAAATCATGAATATGTCATTGAGGGGAGAAAGCAAAAAATAAAAAAGTATGCTCTATCTATTCTGTGATAGATGATGGGGGGCTATTTTATTTCTCAAAAGTAGATTTGTCAGAAGATAAACAAATGTAACAGATCGTTGAAATGAAAAGGAGTAAAAATATTGATGTGTTACAACTGACTCTTGGGAACATTATGGCAAGTGAAAGAAAACCGTCACAAAAGACCACATAATGTATGACTTTCATCTATATATAAAAGTCCCAAATAGGGAATTCTGCAGAGTTTGTAGAGACAGAGAGTGGATTAGTGTTTGGTGGCAGTGGTGGGTTGGAGGAGAAAAAGTGACTGATAATAGGCATGAGTTTCTTTTGGAGCTAAGGAAATATTCTTAAATTAGATTGTGACAGTGGTGGCATACCTTTGCAAATGTACTGAATTGTAGACTTCAAAAAGAGTAAATTTTATGTGTGTGAATTATTTCTTAAAAAATTATGAAAAATAAGTTGATTGATCTTCAATCTACACTTTCTGAGGCCTGCACCAAGATTTCTGCTCATCTTGATTTGCTTTGGACCAACAAATCAATGAAAATTGCACCTCGGGAAAGAATGGCAATGCCTCTAGAGGCACTGAATTTGAAATCTATTCCATGCTTCATCCCAATTTTATGCACAAAGTTTTCATGAATTTTAAAAGATAATTCCAGTAATGTTGATTAGTGAGCTATCCAATCAGAATAACAGGGTCCTAGATAGCCCTGACTGTGTACATGGACATATGGGACTGTGTTCATGGTTTACAAGAGAAATGTGGCATTACCTTGGATGATGGTTAAATGTCATCCTGCACCCCTATTAATGAATAAACACTGGTGGTCTTTAATCTGTGCCTAGAGTATATTGGAGCCCCACAGTTTTGGTAAACAGCACCATGAAGTAGTTAGAACAAATGGTGCTTTATCTAGTTGCTGGCATTCAAATCCCAGATGATTTCAGGTTCAGGCAGATGAATTAGGGAACTTTGGCCACTGCCTTACAAAAGTTTTTGGCTTTTGTTTTGCTTTTGTCTGGACAGCATTTCCCCTTCCTATTTTCAAGATCATTCTCCCACCCTCTCTGACTTATTTTGTCACCAGAGTTAAAAAAGCTACTTGTGGATGTGTGTGAGGCTGCAAGAAAGCTGTGTTTTCTAGCTTTGTATGTTAATAGTTCATATACAAACACTTCTGTTTGATTAAGTATCCGGTGAAACCAATTCATATGAACTCCAATTAAACTTTAATGAACAAGTGGGTGTATTAATAGCTGAGTAATGCAGGCAGCACAGATTCCAGTAAGTGACTCACTTCTCTGAGCAGCTCATTCCCCATGCACGGTTAGAGTTACTAGAAAGCTTCCAGCTATATATGAGTGGATCTGGTCTGTGCCTTGTAATTCTAGTAATCCTCAGGGCTTATTATTCAAGCAGTGACAAAACCACCAGTTTTTTTAGATTTCTGTGCTCAGAACAAAGATTGGGAATGGAGGAGGTTTGTATATACAGAGTGATAGAACAGTGGTCCTATGTAGCTTTATTTCCCTTTGAGGGGGCACATCTTGCAGTTCTCAGGGTTACTCCTGACTTTGCACTCAGAGATCACTTTTAGTAGGGCTCAGGAGACCATATGGGATACTGGGGAATTGAATCCAGGTTAGCTTATGCAAGGCTATCTCCCTACCCACTGTACTAGCTCACTGGCCTTGAATCTTTGTATATTATGTAAATATTATAAAGTATTTCCTTTAAAACCTGGGCAATGTAGGTGAAGACAGGCATTGAAGATGGCAGTCTCAGTTCAGTTTTGAACTGATCTTTGGGCTTCTGTATCTTATTTCCCATCCTCATCTCCTGTTCTGCCTGTTCTCATAGTGTAGATACTAAGATGTGCTTAGAATTAGAAAACTTTTTGAGGGTGGAGAAAAAAAACAAGAAAACTTGTTGAGCCCAGAGCTTGTTCTTGGTTAAGAATCCACTTCCCAGGTAAAATTAAATAAGATCACGGATATATTGCTCTTAGTTTCATGCCTTGGGGCATGGTAAGTTCTTTATAAGTGTTACTTAACTTATACTGATGGAGATGGGATAGGGAGGAGAGAATGGAATAGAAGGGACTCAGTTCTTGATGACAAAGCAACTTAAATATGTCGAGAGGCTTGACTTACATTTTAAAATGTCTACATAATTCAGAGTGATAAAGAACAGAAATTGGGAAGAGTTATTAATGAGCAGTGAGGAGTTAGGGAGAGATTGCTGAGGTTTGTTGGCTTCAGGACAAGGCAATCCTGTCTTACATGTCTGGCTCAAATGAGGTGAGAGTTGGGAAATTGTTTGAGGAGTAATAATATCTTTGAATAAGCAGAGGCCCCATGGTAGTCAGCTAGGTATCATTGTATATTTAATGTGGCTAGAATGGGCAATATGTTGAAGTTTGAGGAGATTGAATGTAACAGCTGTGCGCCTTTCCCCAGGCTCCACCACCTTTGCCCCAGTCTTAGCTCCAGATCCACTGGCTGTTGTACCTCCTTTTTTGTTTGTTAGTTTGTTTCCGGACCACATTCAGCGGTACTCAGGAGTTAGTCTTGGAAGTCTACTCTTGACTCGGTGCATAGTGGTCACTCCTGGATGTGCTTAGAAGAATGTGTGGTGCTGGGGATAAAACCCAACCCTCTGATATAAAACAACTCCAGCTTAGCCTATGGAACTGCCTTTCAGCTCTGCTTCCCATTCTTTTGTAGCCAGCTAGATACCAGTTGAAAGTAATGTCAGAATTTGACATCTGGAGATAAAGACAAAGCTATTGAACTGACTTTGGATTGTAAGCTCAGAAGGCTGCCTAACACAGCATTCTTGACCCAAAGTTACCCTTTTTCTTTTGAGATAATTTCTGTCTGTGACAGCTTCCTCATGGGGTTGCCTAGAATATGCCTTACCTTGAGGATAGGAGAGTAGGCTTTCAGCAGTTATGGAATCCCAGGGAGTGGGAGGAATGAACTGAGGTCTCACTCTTTGCTCTGGAGTCAGCAATTTGAGAGCTCATTTTTTCTTCCTCTAGGAACAGGAGGTGTAGGGAGACTAACATGAAAAGTAAAACAGAGAGACTTCTATCACCAGGCTCTTACCCCTCAACTCTCATTTAAATCCCGATGTATTTCTAATGGAAAGTGTAGGGACCTGTAAGTTAGAAGAGGGTCATGTTGTGGAAATGCAATAAAGTTTCCTGAGCATAGGGTGTAATTTGTGTTGGTTAATTACTTTAGAAAGGCCTAATTGAAAGAAACACTAAGTTAACTCAGACCCAAGTAAACAGGTCTTTTGTAAAATGCTGTCAAGGTCCATGCAGAAAGATTCTGCCCCGTTTCAGAAAGACCCATCCTTCCCATCACTGCAAAATTAATACCAGTGTCTGTCATCCTTGAATATCAGAGTTTTTAGCTTTTCTCTGACTTCTTTTTAGAGAATGTCTCAGGCCACAGAAATTCCCGAGATGAAGAGAACTTAACATAAGAATACTAGATGAGAGAATCTAGCCAAACAGAGACAGTTCATTTTTGGGATTTTTGAATAAAGCAACAGGAATTTTGTAACATAGAGTTGAATAGATTGATGATACAAATTAAGAACTGTAACTTGTTTATAGAAACAAAGGGATGTATAGGAGGATCAAAAATAAAAATCGATGTTTCTTGGGGCTGGGCGGTGGCGCTGGAGATAAGGTGCCTGTACTAACCTAGGACGGACCATGGTTCGATCCCCCGGTTCCCCATATGGTCCCCCGTGCCTGCCAGGAGCGACTTCTGAGTGAATAGCCAGGAGTAACCTCTGAGCGTCACCGGGTGTGACCCAAAAACCAAAAAAAAAAAAAAAAAAAAAAAAAAAAAAAAAAAATCGATGTTTCTTTAGCAATTTGAGCTAGGTACTTCATTATTTAGAAACAATTAACGGCATTATTTCTTTTTATATATAGCTGAGAAATATATTCTGTATTCTGATTTTACAAGTGAAGAAATAGACATATTTAAAGATTAATATTCAAGGACACTTGAACTAGTTTTTACTGGATGGTTTAATTCTTCGTTTTAATTCTTCGTTTTATATTGTAATGAAACATTAGGATTTGTTGATAGGAGTTCATGAAACACCTGAATTGGACTTAGTTTTTATATTCAGAGGAATAGAATAAATGTGCTCCTACAATCTCTACTTTATTTTAATTGAAGAAAATTATCATAGAATCTTCACTGTGATAGATTACACTTCTTTGATTTGGGGGTTTGTGACCAAGGTTTAATTCAGGGGTTCTCTAGAACCTACTGCTATTTTAGTCATATTTAAAGCAATAAGCAGTAGATATGCTCAATTTTATTCATCTGTTATCCTATTTTCAAGATAATAAATTGAGTTACAAAATATTTTGTACATTGCTTAATTAGTTATCTTCCCATTAATGCCTCTTGAAAACACAAACAGTGCCCAACTTTCACTCTATTTTATTCCAGGCCTCGTAAGGAGTTATAATTTGTATAGACTTGGCAGTTCACACCACTTTTCTTTGGGTGAGTAAGGCATTTCATTGTTGTCTTGTTATACTTCTTGTCAACTGATCATTTTCTTGTTTCTCCTTTTTATTTCTGCTGTCCATCATAAAAACAGGTTATGCCATGCCTCTGAGGGATACTAGCCTAGTGTTCATTGCTAGTATCACTTTGGTTCTTGGTTCTAGCAATGACTGCTCCATGTACAGTGGTTCTCAGGTAAATTTGAGGATATGGTACAGATAGGGGATATCTACTGGACATTTGCATCTTGACAACCTTTTCTGGTAATTTGATGAGCATTGCTGCTGATAATCTACAGATGAAAGGTTTATGGTACTAGTAAAAGTCTTAGAAAAAGGCTTTTTGAAAGACATCTACCCCTTTATGCCAGGAGAAAGATACATTCAGAACATGAAAAAAATGAAATGCTCTCAAATTGGGTATAGACATGGCAGGAGAAGAAGTTTAAAGATGCTTCTGAGAACAGTGGATCTCTGCTTCATTTGTGCCCAATACACACTTATGTACGGGGTATTCTGTCCAGCAATACAATTATTTTACATAAAATAAAGTTTCTGTTGTAGAAATTTCACTGTTGAGGGACAGACTGAGAATAGAATTTTAAGCTCAGCTCTATTAAAAGTGAGTCAATCATAAGTTTGTCTTAGTTTCACTTTGTAACAGCAAATTTTTAGCTCAGGGAACACAACACCAGTGCTCAGAGGCTACTTTTTGTGATATCGGGGTCCATATGCAATATCAGGGATCAAACCAGTGTTAAACAGATGCATGGCCTATGCCTTTTCCCTGTACTATCTCTCCAGCTCCTGTCTTATGCTAAACAGCCAAACTTTTCTTCTCACAGTCCTAAGAGGACCCATTCTTTTCCATTTATATCCCAATACAGCAAATCCATCTTATACCTTTAATAATGCAACAGATTTTTATGAAATCATTTACTCAGAAATCCAGTACAGCTTGTAACGACTCACTGGCAGAGGTGAAATTTAGGTTAGTTTTCCTTCAATCAGAATTATACTCCCTATATTTTTGTTATTTTTTAATGTTATATGGAATTAATACTTTGACTCTTTAGTCTTCAGTATTTTAAAATTGCACCTTAACAGGGTGTATGTATTTCATCAGTAACTACTAGTGGAAAAACCTCTCCAAGAGTGAGGCAAGAGGTGTCACAGCAGCACTGGTGAGTCATTCCTGAACCAGCTAGATTTGAGCTGGGGACACTTCTTCCATACTGACACTCAACTCTATCAGGGTTTCTCTTGACTTGAGCAGCTTTTGAATCTTTGTCTCTGATTTCCTTATTTAGGTCAGGCTGTGTCTTTTAAAAAATTCTGCCTGGACATCTCCTTAATAAATTGGAATGGTTCTTTTCAGATGATTAGCACTATATATTTATACAAAAAATGACATC
This sequence comes from Crocidura indochinensis, assembly GCA_004027635.1. Lineage (NCBI taxonomy): Eukaryota > Metazoa > Chordata > Mammalia > Eulipotyphla > Soricidae > Crocidura > Crocidura indochinensis. The sequence continues at coordinate 13,500 of PVKC010015309.1, forward strand.
AGGGGAAATTTTGTCCTTTTTGAAGATTATTTTCCTTCCATGATGTGATAAGGGTTGAGGGCCTCAGGTGAGTTTGTACGTGCTATTGTTTTATTAGTGTTATGATTTTTTGTAGTGCTGAAGATCAAAACCAGGGCCTCATATATGCAAGGCAAGTTCTCTGTTTATAAGCCACATGCTAACCTTTTTTTTTATGCTGGAGGTTAGTACTTAAGGGTAGAAGGGAAACAAATAGAGAACAGAAATCTTTTTTTCCTGAGATAAATTAACAAGTACTGTAAAGAAGGCAGTAGAATATTAGATAGGCAGTAATGTTTGCTATCCCATTTTATGACTGTGACCACTGAATTGCCAGGTCAGATTCTGGAATCATTTCTCTAAGTTGCTGAGTGCATCAGAGGAGATAATGTGTATGGAAATGCATGCAAATACTTTCTCAAAGTAGGGGGAACATCCTTATTTTCATAGCAGAGATATTGTATTTTTTCTGAAACAAATGGTTTCACTTATACATAAAGTATAAAGAAGCAAAGCAAGGCAATAGATGATTTCCAGTAGAACATGCACTAAGATATGGCCAATAGCACTGTAACCCAAGGTTAGATTCAAGGGGTAGGAGGGGAGGATCTTTTTGAAGGGATCCTGGCTTGCTGATGATGTACATGCTGGTGATGGAAAGAGAAGTTTTGCAGTTTTGCAAGTGTAAAACAATCTTATTGGCACTATTATAAGAATAGTAATGTATTTTAAAACAAAGAAACAGGACAGTTTTGCAGGCTTTTTGTTTGTTTGCTTTTGGATTTTGGGCCATACCTGGTGACAATCAGGGGATACTCCTGCTATGTGCTCAGAAATTGCTCCTGGTTTGGAGGTACCATATGGGTTGCAGGGGGGTTGAACAGTGGTCTGTCCTAGTCTAAGCAGATGCCTTATCACTTGCGCCACCACCCCGGCCCCTCTTGCAGGGATTTTGGCTTGCTGCTAAAGGTGAAGGTGCAGAAACTTTATGTCAAATGCATAAATATTAACACTGTTGTAATAACATTATCTCAACTACACTGAAACAATTAAAAATAATTGAAAATTTATGTAGAATTATTCCATAATTGAAACTATTAATTATACCAATATTACACCAGGTAAATAAGGCAGTTTCCTTGCATGTAGTCTACCTGTGTTTGATCCTTACATCTTATATGGATCCCCAAGCCCCACCAGGAGTGATTTCTGAGTGCAGAACCAGGAGTATACTCTGAGAACTACTGAGTGTGACACAAACAACAAAACAACAACAACATCAACAACAGAAAAACAACCCCCAAACCAAAAATACCACCACATACTACATTGCATTAAAAACAAATTTTAAGTCACAAAATAACTAAAGGTACTACCACAAAAAAAAAGGTACTACCACAAAATCAAGAATGCTACTAGTAATTGGGAAAATATATTTGCACATAAGATGCCTGACACCACATATCTAAACATATTAAAATAACTTTTACAATAATAATAAAAGCTACTGATAGACAAGATATCTGATTGGAAATTTCCTAAAAGAACACATGTAGATGACCTATAGAAACATAAAAAAAATCTCAACATCATATATGAGGAATATAAATTAAAAGTACAATAAATGTTATCTTATTTTTCATCAGTGAGAATAGTGAATATCAAAAAGTTTGGAAACAAGTTTTGGCAAGATTTTGGATAAAAAATAATTCTAGTACACTTTTGTTAATGTTAATTAGAATAGTATCTATAAAAATGTTGCAGCAATTCCTTAAAAATAAAAATTTTACATGAACCAGCAATACCAAATTCTATGCATATATTCAAATCATACAAAAAATCCCAACTCAGAAGGATATTGTACCATTATGATCATATAGCAACATTATACACAATAGTAAATCATTGAATCTACCTAACAGCCCATTAACAATGACTGGTTAAAAACTCATTATATTTTATATATACACATCTATATGTACATAATCATATATTATAATGGAATACAACTCTACAATTTAAAGAATAATATTATGCCTTTGGGTCTGAATGCATGGAATGAAATTTGAGGTTATTATGCAAAATGAGATAACACCATCAAAATTGTTATTGGATTGTTTCAATTATTTTTAATATACTTGTGTTATAAATGAACTGGCAAAAAATGAAGAACAACTAATCTCTAAATTTGGTAAGTCTATGACTGTTACTAGAGCAGCAGAGGAAGGGTGATTGGTGGAATAAGTAAAAGTTTTTTTTTTTTTTGGTAGTGGAACTTTAGTGGTGAATATTATATGCACAGAGAGGTAGAAAGCAAAGTTCTTTAAATATTAATTAATAAAAATTAAAAAAAGATATTTATTTAGGTAGCATTGCAGAAGTATGGGAATGGATTATAAATTTCAGTGAATGACAGTTTACATAAATAACTATTTATAAATGTAGCATAGCACTATGGAAAGAAAACTAGATTAAATAACCATATTTGCTTTATATTTTTGACTCTGCATATAATTTACACACAGAACTTGAGCCAGTCTATACTTGAAGCTTCTGTTCACTTTATCTTTCAAAAGGGATGCATTTGGAATCCCAGGGTCAACTTTTGCAGATTTGGGCATTCTGCTACTTTCTGATATGGAATCTAAGCAAGAGAAAGGCAAACTTTCTATGGGTCATTGGACTCCACTCAATGTTTGTCACTGAAGATATTAGGAAGCAGTGAATCTAGTAGCTTCAAAGAAATTTTTTTAAACTGATCATGATACATCACTTACTACCATACTCCTACAATTTCACTTGGGACACAGAAAGGTAGACTGAAAACGAGGGTGGCTTTCCAATTCAACTCCCTCTTTTTCCATGGCATAGAAGGTAAAAACTAATTATGGTCCAGTTGCCATCATCAGTCAGTACTGGTTCTATTAATGGGAAAAGGGAGATTTTTTTCAAATCTAATACATGTGTGATTAATTTCTGGACTTTCTGTTTTGTTCCATGGGTCTGTGAACCTGTTTAAGTTCAAGAACATACAATTTTATAATATGGTTGGTACAGTGGTCCTCAAACTACAGCCCGTGGGCCACATATTGTATTTGTTCCCGTTTTGTTTCTTCACATCAAAATAAGATGTATGCAGTGTGCCTAGGAATTTGTTCGTAATTTTTGTTTTTACTATAATCTGGCCCTCCAGTCGTTTGAGGGACAGTGAACTGGGTCCCTGTTTAAAAAGTTTGAGGACCCCTGGCTATGGTTTGCTTTATAATATGATTTGAATTCATGTACTATATGGCCTCCATTTTTATTTCCTCTCAGAATTGCATGACTTTTCATGGCTTAGAATTTTTTTGTTTCTGGGGCTGGAGTGATAGCACAGTGGTAGGGCATTTGCCTTGCATGTGGCAGGTCAAGGAGGAACCTAGTTCAATCCTCCGGCATCCCATAATGCTCCCAAGCCAGGAGCATTTCTGAGCATATAGCCAGAAGTAACCCCTGAGTGTCACTCCGTGTAGCACCCCAAAAAAACAAACAAAATACGTTTTTAGTTTCTTGCATAATTTTGAATTGTTTGTGCCAAATCTTTGAAAAATATCATTGGTAATTTGAGTGGTTTTGTGTTAAACCTATAACTTGCTTTAAATAACATATTTATTTTAATAATGTTTCTTCTGCCAGTGAACATGGAATGTCTTCTATTTCTTTATATATAGTCATGTCTTAATTGCTTTACCTAGATTAGTACTGTTGCCACAGTGGTTACTAAATTCTAATTCCCTGGAGAGATTAATGTTTCCTGGCAGTTAGCGAGTGTTCAGAAAATAATTGTAAAAGTATTATGAAGAGCATTTTTCCCCTTTCTTGTGCGTTTTGACTCAAGTTTCTTTGCATTTACATTGTGAGAGTAGTCAACCTTTTTCAGAATTGCTGAAATACAAAGATATTTTCTCTTAAGCTTCCTTTAATTTTTTTTTTTTTGAATTCCCCATTATGGCTGAGACCTTACTTAACAGCTCTTTTGATAGTTAAATGTCAAGCAACTTCAAAAAAGAAATGTCAGTGAAGTATCAGAAAAAGAAATTGCATATTTATCTGGGTAAATATGTTTAATTGACCTCTTAAAAACTAGAAAACTCAAGAGAAATTTTGGCCTGGTATATTTCTCTGAACTGCCAGAAAGTTAAAAACAAACAAACAAACCAACAAACAACAACTTGTGTTGAGAGCCTTAATTTTTATTTACTTTACACTGTGGTTATATATGGCTACCTCCTCTCCCAGTAAGTGTTAAACCTCTCTTTCCCTATCTCTTTGGATGAAGGAGGATACATTGTCATACTTCTGTCTTTGGGCTGAGGGATCACTCCACTCCTGGTAGTGCTTGTAGAACTATATTCAAGGTTAGCCTTGTGCAAGACAAATGCCTTAGCCCCTGTAATTTCTGGTTACTTGCTAAACATCTTGTGCCAAATACTTGCATTCCCCCAATGATCACATGAATGGTACTGATCATGTGAAAATGATCAATAATCTTGCCTTCTAATTTTTACCTTTTACTATCATTTTTTCAGGCTTTGTGCCATACTTTTTGCCTAAACTTGCTTGTGGGACTCAAGTCATAGTAGATTCAAAAAGGTTAAACATAAAATATTGCTTACTTTTAGGGAATTCTCAGAAGGTGGGATGTTTGCATGCAAGACATACATATTATGTGATGGAAATTTGAGTTATGTTTAAATGACTTATTAGGTTCTAGAGAGGGTTTGATTCCCACAGGTTGCATCAGGGGAAGTATCAGTTAAGCAATAAATATATATGTATATATATATATTTTTTTTTGAGGGAATTACACCCTACAGTTCAGTAGCCCAGGTTTTACTCTTAGCACTGAGCTGAGGATTCACACCTGGTGCTACTCAAGGAACTATATGGGGTGTGGGAATCAGACCAGATTACCTGTAGGCAAGCGCCCTATCAATGTACTATCCAGTCGTTAAGTAATAAATAATGCTTGAGATGAGCTTTCATATTCTTTTTTTTTCTCTTTGGGCCACACCCGGTGACGCTCCGGGATTAATCTAGGACCAGACTATGCTCTCTGAAATCACTCCTGGCTCAGGGGACCATATGGGGATCGAACTAAGGTTCATTCTGGATCGGCTTTGTGCAAGGCAAACGCACTAACGCTGTGCTGTCGTTCAGGCCCCTAGCTTTCATATTCTTGATCATCCTATTTTAGCTATTGGTTTCAATATTTTTTTAACAAGACAAAGACACATAAATATATGTGTTTTTTGGAATGTGTATGCATGTGATTTTTTGGAGATAATGTATGCTTAAAAGTATAATTACCTTTGCATGGGGTCAAAAAAAGGAGAGGTATATGTTTTATTGTATAATTTATAGGGTTTTTTTTTTAAGTCTGAAAAAGACAGCTTACAGAAGTAATTAGGCAAATCTTTGTGATTGCTGGTAGGGACAGAGAGCACACTGACAAGAGAGAAATAAAAACTCTGCTGTATGCTCTCTCCAAGAATTTTCTCATCTAGTTGTTCTCTTTGATTGTCAAATTACTTGAAATAATTTCCTGGGTGAAGGGAATATAGTGTAGTGGAAGAAGTTTTAACTTGAAACAAAATGGTTCTAACCCCATATCTAATTTCCTTATTTATTATCTAAGTGACCTAACTATTCCTTCTCTGCTCCAAGGTTCGGTTTTTTCATCCATACAAATGGTGATAAGGAAAAGTAACTTTGAGTTATTTGAGTTGCCGTAAAGGAGCTAATGTTTGCCACCTTCCTATTTCAGTGTCCAGGACACATACAAACAGATGCAAGTAAATTATAGAAAAGAATAAGCAGGAGATTAATGTATGCTGTGCCTTAGAAACAGGGACACGCTATATCAGCCTATTTGACACACAAATGTATCCTTGCCTTCCAGATGTCATGCTTCCAATTTCTTTTCCTGAAATATAAAGTATTTTTTAAGTTGCTTTCCTTTTTTTTTATTTTAGTGTATGAGGTTCAGGAAGTGTGCTCATGAAATGTGACCAGACAAGACAGTCCTTGTGTTGGGGAAAGTGCTGTAGGGTATAGTGGGGGACACTCAAACACTCTGAGCACAGTACAGTTGCCTGGGTATAATTAACTACTGCCAGGTGGGAAAACATTGTCAGGTTCTTGTCTGAAATCCTATTTTGTTTTTTTTTTTTTGGTTTTTTTTTTTTTTGGATCACATCTGATGATGATCAGGGTTAGTCCTGACTCTTCTCTTAAGAATTACTCCTGCCGATGCTTAGGGGACCATATGTAATATTGGGGATCAACACCTGTCTGGCTGCTTGCAAATCAAGACCTTACCTACTGTACTATCCCTCTAGTCTATTTGATATAGAATCTTAAGAGTTCTTAAATGTTGGTACCACATTCAAAACAGCAAGAGATGTTTTCTCATGAAAGGAGAAAAATGCAATTTATAATCTTAGTTATGTCAATCTGGCTTCAAAAGTACATAACATTTTATAATTCCACACAGTATATGCATGAGTATATTTAATTACCAAGAACCATCTTACCTGCAGATTTCTAATTTGTATCATTTGTATGTATTTTCAATTGATGTAGGTAATATTAGTGATGTTTCCTGAGTCCTTATCATGTGCTACATATCCGCCGGTGATCTTTACATATCATGATTCATTCTGAAAATAATCCAAGGAGGTACACATTAATGTTTTTTAATTTTGTGGATAAACACACTAGGAAAGAAATATTTTTCCTGAGATCACAGAGATGATTTTTAACATACGCTTTTTAAACTCAGGTCTATTTGCATTCAAAACAAAGGGCACCAGTGGTTTACAATCCTAATAATATCCTAGAATCACTGGAACATCTTTAATAATATTGTTGCTGTACAACAACTCAGATCAGAATATCTGTTTTTGTTTTGTTTTTGTTTTGGGGCCACACCCGGTAATGCTCAAGGGTTACTCCTGGCTTGCGCTCAAAAATCACTCCTGGCTTGGGGGACCATATGGGACACCAAGGTTGGAACCTCGTTCCCTCCTAGGTTAGCATGTGTAAGGCAGATGCTGTACTGCTTGTGCCACCCCATCAGGCCCTCAGTTCAGAATATCTTGAGCATGCAATCCAGGATGTTTTTCCTTTTGTTAAAGTGCCATATTAATGATGAGAAATAAAAATAATAAAAGTAACTCATCTCCCCATTTAATCAATTTCTGTATTGTCTATCCTATTGATTTATTGAAAGCATATTGATCTTATAAAATTATATGTTCATCTTTCTGTTTATGAATTTATACATATACAATGGAATATATCACCTATATCTATGAATCATTTAGTATAAGATATTATTTTAGTGGGTTATATGCTATATATTCACCATCTAGATTAGTGCTTCATACTTACCACAGGTTCAATAAATATTTTTTTGTTTTGCTTTGTTTTGTTTTTGGGTCACACCTGGAAGCGCTCAGGGGTTACTCCTGGCTCTATGCTCAGAAATCGTTCCTGGCAGGCTCAGGGAACCATATGGGATGCTGGGATTCGAACTACGGTCTTTCTGCTTGCAAGGCAAACACTCTACCTCCATGCGATCTCTCTGTCCCCAGTTTCAATAAGTATTTATTTTAATAAATAATCTTTCTTCATGGCAGGGATTATGTAGTACATTGATAGAGAAAGACTACATATTTGGTTCTATGAGATTAACTGTAACACTGATGCTCTAAGCAGTCTTTATTAAAACTCAGAACATAATATTTATCTTTTGGACCTTATTAGGATAAATTGTTTGTTCATATATCAAATAGAATACAAGGCAAAAGTTTGGTAAGTTCTAGTGTTAATTTGGATTCATTTTATACATTATTATTAGTGTGAGTGGTATGTATAAATGATATCTGCAAATGTTTATCATTGAATAACAAATTAAAACTCAAGTCATTTCTATTCCATCACAAATTTCACTAAACATATAGTGGTTATAAGTAGAGTATTTTGAGGGTTTTTT
>PVKC010015310.1:0-21314 GCA_004027635.1 Crocidura indochinensis
TATAAAGATGTTGCTGAAAGATACTATGGAAGTGAATTATACTGCTTTTTTTTTAAATTTTTATTTTGACCATATTGGCTTATATATCTTTCACAGTACTATTTTAGGTACATATTAACATTGAATCAGGGGAATACCCATCACCAAATTTGTTCTCCCTCCACCCCTGTTCCCTTCCTGCAACCCATATCCCCCACCATCACACCCTGGGCTGCTAGAGTAAGTGGTCCCCTCTGTGTCTAGCTTACGACTAATGATCATATATCTGTTTGGTCCTGGTACCCTCCCTACTGCTCTTTCTATGCTAACAAATTTATATTTGTTTTCTGATGCAAAAATTATATCGTAATCAGAGGCAAAGATGCTTGAGTCATGAACAAGTAAGATAATGCCTATAATAGCAGAGCTCCCCCAATAAACCAAATAAAACAACACTCAGCTTTATTAGCAGTCTCCAAAAATAGACATCCATCACTGTAATCATGTATAAGCACCAAATTGCATTAGTGCATCTCTCTCTGGTTGCAGCCTTCATTTGGGCTTCTTTCTAACTACCAATTGCTTTTATTATTATATTATCCAGAAGGGAAAAAAGGCACACTAAATACTCCTTGCACCTTTCAGAATTACTTTATTCTACAAATGTAATAAACTACACTTCCAAATCACATTAGCATAACAGATGTGCTTTTGGAAAGACCTGATATATTTCATTTGGCAAAATGTTCTCTTGTTTTTCTTATGCCAAAAAGATTTTCCCATTACACTGATTAATACTTACTTTAGAAGTTATCCAAGAGAAATTTTTCTTCCTACTTACTTCCCAAATTTAGAAAGTTGACTTCAGTAAGGTGCATGGCTTTGTCCTAACACTATAAATGTGCAGATGAGTGACTTCATGTACAGTTGAGAGCTCTTCAAGAGAAGAGACTGCAACCGGCACAAAGAAATAGCAACTCAAAGGGATTTGTTCTTCCTCTTGAGCCACCAGTGACCCTTTGGCTTCTCAGCTCTTCATCAATCTGAGATCCTCTCAGAAGTATTAAAAAGATAAAGCCAGAGCTATAGATGGTACAGAAGGCAGGGTTATTGCATTGCATGCAACTGACACAGGTTCAGATCCTAACATCTCATGTGGTCCCTAAGCACTGACAGGCGTTATTTCTGAGCACAAATATGGCCCCTACTTCCCCCAAAATATTGAAATATCAAAAGCATCATTATATCAATGGCAAATTATGTCCAAAGAGCATTCACATCTTATAGATGTATGGAATATTAAAATGCATAACATTACTCCTAATATTGAGTCATACTAATATTTTAGTTACAATGGAACCAAAGACAGAAAAGAACAAACATCTGTTGGTTTGGGAGACAGGAATTACTTACCAAAGTTTTTAAGAGAAATGTTTGTACATATATATTTTAAATCAACACACCTGATGAATAAAGATAATTATAAGCAGCTGATCATATATCAGCATTTTGTCAGTCAAGTTGATTCCCACTCAACACAGGAAGATTCATTTCTCTCTGTTAATTATTTCTTTGGGGGAGGGAGGTTATGTGCTTCTAATTGAAAAATAATGATTTAAATTAGAGGCACCTAATTTAATGGGAATGCCACAAAATTTCAAAAACTTAATTTAACTCATTAAAAAGTGTACTTTGAAGTAGACAATAAGTGGGTTAAACTAATAACCATTTGATCTGGCTTGATGAAACTTCTTTGGCCTGCTCCTGCTGCCCATAAATGGAGGGAGTAATAAATCATATGGACATAAATCCTTATGTAGTTAGATGTTTTCCAATTCTTTGCTTTTAACAAAATTAAAGGCACACTTAATTGTTTAATTAGCAAATAGATCATTAAAGCATTTTTACAATGGGTCAATATGTGTCTTTTGGCTTAAGATTTGTAAAGGTTTCAAGTAGCTAATGACTTTGCTAAAACAGCATAAATATGCAAACCTATATTTGTATTACTGGTATACTTATCCACATACTTGTATAATAATTTAAGCAACCCAGATATCTAAGAGACTTTATGTATAAATGTGGGTGTATTTTTTGAGAAAATGAACAGACTCACTCATTTTAGCAATTTGTTCATTAATGCATGGATAATTTAAATGTTTTGTCGCAAATAAAATTATCACTTTATTGATTATTTATAACATTTTTAATATATCTTTGTTTTGAAAAATGTATATAATAATATTTCTAGTATTTGTGATCCAGAAAACTTTGTAATATACTTAGACGCTATGGTTTAATTTTGCATTTTATACCTATTTTAATGTAGAGAGGTATTGTAGAATTATATTCATCGATTTACTGAGAAAAAATATATTATATTATTAAGATAACAGATTATAGGAAGCAATAAAGATAGCATACTACAAGAAAAAGAGATGGAAGTGTAAAAGCAAACATTAAGTTGGCCAAAAAGATCATATAGAGGGGAAGGTACTTGTCTTGCATGTCGTTGACCCAGGTTCGATTCTGAGTATCACAAGGAGTGTTTTCCAAGCACAAAGACAAGAGTAACTCACCACAAAACATTGGTGAAGGACAGAGAAGTGTTTGTTTATAGTATTTTTAAATGAGTGATTATGTTAGTGTTGGGATGAATAAGGAAAAAATGTTGAATAGTCTTGGGCAAAAGAGGTAAATAGATATTTCTCCTGAAGAAGACATAGGAGTGGCTGATGAGGGCACAAGATATTCAACATGACTGGTCATAAGTAAAAGACAAATCAAAACAACAATGAGATCTCACTTCACATTCCTTAGAATGAATATAATTAAATATTCAAGGCAATCACAAATATTTAGAAGAATAGAGAGAAATTAGAACCTTGGGAAACAGTTTGGCAGTTTCTCATAAAATTAAGCAATGATATACGTATACTCCAACCATTTACTCCTAGAAATCTACCTAAATAAATGAAAGCATATATCCACATAATGACATACATGAATATTCATAGTCACATTACATAACAAAACCACAAGAAAATCCACAAATATCCATCCTCTATTGATGTCAAAATCAGCAAAGGAATATTATTTGGCATGAAAAATTAATGAAATGATACATATTATAATGTGAGTAAATATTATACTAACTGAAAAAGGCCAGTCGCAAATTAACCATATAATGACTACATATAAAAGGTACAGATAAAAAAATTTATAGAGACAAAAATCAGATTAGTATCTACCCAGAACATCAGAGAGGTAAGAGGCATACAGTTAATTATTAATGTACATAAATATCAATTTACACACATTATATAGGCCTATTCAGATTTTTATTTAACTTTTTACTCATCCTGTCCTCTCTTTTGCTGTTGTATATTTATAGCATTCCTCTATTTCATGCAAATTTAAAAAGTATTACCTCAAAATGATTAATACTATTGAGTTTTTAATGCATATATTCAACATATATGGTTTTTGATAAATTAACTGACTTATCATTGACTTAAATTTTTGTAAAATTTAAGTATAGCTATATGTATGTAGGTATGTAGTTATCAACATCTCCACAATCAAAACTATATCTCTCATATGTATTATAAATAGTATAATAAATGAACAACAAATGGCAAAAAAATTAATACGAAGAAAAAAACAGGGTCATTTTACAAGTGAAAAGACATTCTAAAATTAGATTATGAACATGGTTGTTTAACAGATTGTTATATATTATTCAAAATCATTAAACACTAAATGGACATTTTTCATTTTGTATACATTATATCACAATAAAACTGTTAATTGTACAGTTGTAACATACTTACATATATACATGGTAAAAGGAATAAATGGGTGTAACTTTGTTATGTTTACTTCCCTTGCATGGAGACAAAAGGAAGAGGTTGAACTCTAACAGATCTCTTATTAAGGCTTTCTCCCAACCTTGAGTACTGACAAAGAAACCAGGACAAACTGAGGATGGAACTTAGCCCAGGTTTGTTTGTAATGCAGACTTCTACAGAGGGTAAGCCTCAAGGTTCATGCATTAATACTGGGGTCATAGATTTTATTATTTAAAACAAGTTATCTGTTCTCTGGTGAGACCTGCAAGTTGTTTATTAAATTCAACTGGATTTCCATTGATATTTAAAGTTATACAACTGCCTCTGTAAATAGACTGAAATGAATTTTCTATAGCGTTACAGTGATAGAAGAAATGGTTGGTTACTTTCCTCATAGAAATAGGAAGAAATAAATAAGCAACTTAGCCACAAATATGGATGCTTTTGTCTACTTCTCATCTCAACTGAAAAGAAGGAATTAAATTCAGAACTTTCTACTTAAATGCAGAATGCATGGAGCATTATTTTTCCAAATGTCTTCATATTTGATAGCTTAATAAAAATGTAATAAATAAATAAATAAATAAAATCATAAGTTACCATAGTATCAATATCCCTGTAGAATGATGTAGACCTAGCTATGTAGTCTGTTTATAATTTTTAATTTATTCCAAGCCAACAGTTTATATGTCACATGAGGAAAAAAAATCATCTTTATAGTTGCATCATACTTTTTTTAGTGCCAGTTTTTGTGATGCTTGCCATTTCCAAAAAACAGAAAGCAACACTGTACTATCAACTAAATACTCAAAACCACAGGATTTATCATCTTCCAAATATGTTTCATAAAATTTCTTCAATAGTTGGAATGTTTTTTTCTCCCTAGAAAAGTTTGTACCTCTCTCTTTGTAGATCATATATATATATATATATGTGTATATATATATATATATATATATTTAAGACCACATACAAGTATTCTTATAGCATATCTTTGGTTCAGTGTCCTGGGATCATTCCTGGCTATGTTCAGAGGACCATTTGCAGGGTCAGGCAGGGACAAAACTTTAGTCAACTACATAAAAGTCAATCTTTTTTTTAAATCTCCCATAAAAGTCAATATTAACCTCTGAACTATAAATGACCTCTACATCACTTATTTTTGCTTTTATTCTTTATTTTCCAATTTGGGACTACTATTGTAAATTAGGATATGTTTCTTAATTGCCATCATCCTACCCTCTTAATCAGATTTTTTAAAATACTTAACAATTTAACAAATTATTTTATTGGCATTTGTCCATTTGAGTCTAAATGTATATAGATACAGGGGCTAGAGATAACCTAGTGTTTTACATATTAATTTGAGAATAATAACAGCATATACACCAATATCCTCTCTCTGCACTTTGCTTCTCATTCTTTTAGACAACCCACTCCCATATTTGTTGTTTGTAGTTCTACTTTATATTGTCAATATTTATGACTTTTGGAAAGTTGTATATTTGTTTTGGAGGACATACCTAGAAGTGCTTGGTGATAATTTCCCACCAGTGCTCAAATGACATGTAGAGCCAGGAATCAAAACTGGTTCTTCCGCTTGTAAAGCATATGATCAGCTTGTTGATCAGCTTATTGCTCTAGACCACGACTTCTCACTTTTCTATATTCCATTCTATATTAAGAAAAATTATTATTTTCCAAAGAACTTGAACACAACCAACCCAAGTTTATTTCCCCCAAGCATACATGATTTCTGAAGCACCTTAGGAATAATCCCAAAGCACAGAAATAGAAGTAAACCCCGGAATAATTGTAAATGGACCCTGTATCCCCCAAATAATCTTCTATGTTTTGATTTGATTCTAAAAGTCAAAAACTATAACTTTATATACCACTCATCATGAAAATTATGGCCTGTATATATTTCTTAAAGTCTTGCTTCCCTACTAGGGTCAGAGAGATAATTCAGTTGATATGGTACTTGACTTGCACACCTCTAACCTAAAATCAATTGCCAGATTTTCATATGATCCCACGAGACCATTCAGGAGTGCAGAACCAGGTTAGGCTCAGAAAATCACCAGGTTTGGCCCCAAAACCAAAAACTAAAATTCTTTCCCCTTGATATTTATAATTTATTTTCTTCAGTCAAAAAATCAGAAAACAGTTTTCCTAGGTCTAGAGCAACTTCACCCTTCTGCTTCAAACTTCATTCTTCAGATAACTAGTAACAGGCATCTTGAAATTGCCTGTGTTTTCATTTAGGTCTGCATTTTCTATATACAGCTATATTTTTCTAAAAATAATGGCATTTCAATTTATTTCTTAAGAGTGAGTCAGAACTACTGTCTCTGAATGTTGAAAGTATCTTTGTTTTCCCTCCTACTTGACTGATTACACTCCTGACATATATGTTTCATAATACAAAGACACTGGACTTTTGAATACTCCTACTGATTTGTTTGTATTTCCACTAATTATTTGTGTTTGTATATTCTTCTGTATTCTATAAAAGTTCTTTCTTATTTTCTCCCCTTTATCAAAAAGTTAGATACTTGTTTTGTAGGAATAATATGTTCTCTTCATTCTTTACATGGAGTAAAAGGAATTGGTTTACATCTCCTGGCTTATCTATTCACCTCCAGGGTCAAATTTTAATGTATTGGTTTACTTTTATTTGTCACAAAGTTTGTTCAAAAATTTGCTGTTATGATTTTTTGTTCATATTTTAACAATGATAAAATGTAACAATTCCCAGAATTTACTGAGTGACTTGTTCACAAGAGCATGAAATTTGGCCGTTTTGTAATTTTGTCTTACTATTAAAGAAAGTATCATGAGTTTATAAGTGTGTAAATCTGTATGTTTTAGAAATATGGTATTGTCTTACTACAACCCTTCCTCTACCACAGTTTATATGCCACCTCAGACAGACCACTACCACCAAATGATAAAATTCACTTACTTTGAGGTATTCACATCTACCAATCTAAATTATGTTTTCAGAACAGTTTGCTCCATTCATTGAGGAAAAAAGCAAAACCTGCTTGACTTTCAAACAAAAACTATTTTATTTTCCCTTAATACTTTAGTCATTCCATGGAACTGAGAAGCAGAAATCCTGAGGCCTGATTCTTATAGTCCTGAGTCAGGAATTTATAAGTGAATGCAGAAATCCAACGTTCTGGGTATTTGCAACAAAATATTAGGATTTAGTGTTCTGGGCATTTAGAATAAGAGAACGCAGGCACCCAATGTTCGGGAAGAAGAAAACACAGGAATCCAATGTTCTAGAGAAATACCCATCAATCCTAGTTTTAGTGAATTGCTATTCCTTTCCCTTTCTTCTCTGCAGTCTCTGAAATATCTTCTGTCATATTCCAGAAAGTGGAGAGATCTTAGTTTTTTTTTTAATTTCTTGCCATTTGATACTGAAGTCATTTAATACTGAAACCATACTGAAAGGATTTAATTCCTTTCAACCAAAAGGAAGAATATGTTCAGCTCAACATTTAGAACCAGATACCTCTATTAATCTATAATCATATCATATTACTAAAGAGATTTTTTTATAAAGCTTTTAAATCATTTCTACGTACATTTTACCAGCTCTATTCAATGACTGTGTCAAATGAGATGATAATCAAGTATAGGAAATATCAGAAGCCTTAATATATATTCATTTTCTCTCTATGTCTTATTTTGTTATTTTTATTGTAGCACATTGTTTTACCAAGTTATTCATAATACAGATGATTCAGGCATTAAATTTTTCAGCACCAATATCACCACCAGTGTGTGACCCTCACTCCACAATGTCCCCAGTTTCCCACCTTAGCCTACTCTCTTGCAGGCGCAAGCAGTTTTACTTCATGTTATTTCTTACAACAGAAAGGTAGATAGAATTATTAAAACTTAGATCAGTAAGTGTCTATTTGTAATCATGATTGTATTTGTCAATGGTGTTACTGAAGAAGTGTCTAAAGGACTTACTGAGTGTGGTTAGAGCTATTTGATCCTTTTGTGCTAGTGTTCGGAACAGGATTTAGGCTCACTGAGCTTGGTTGTCTTTCTGTGCAACTCTCTCATAGGTTTGCTACAAACCTAGTGTGTTGACACTATTTTGAATTTTGAGGTGTCACAGAACTGTGGCTGTTGAGTCTGAAATGTAGAGATCTAGAACAGATTTGATGGTTGACAGTATGACAAGGTTCAATTGTGGAGTTTAATAATTTGGGGGAGTGTCAGGTGTGGCTGTGGACATCTGTGCCTCAGACAAAAACAGAATCAATGTATCTTTCTAAAGTATGGATAAATTAAACAAGCATGATCAGTTCCTCAGAGACATTTTTATTATAGCTTGCAGAAGAATATTTGTGAAGTGCAAAAATGTCACATATTTTAAGTGTCAGATCTTAATAGTTTATTCAATTTAAGGACTTAAATCAAGCTTATGGTGCCAGTCAGACACATGCATAGCTTCTTTTAATTTTCTTTCCACTTTTTCTTTCTCAAAAATAACCAGAAAATTAACTATAGTATTACTTATTTCCTTCCTTGTTGTAATTATGTCTATAAATATTATGAATTTATATCAGTAATAAACCCAGTTAGATTTTTTTCTTTTGGTAAATGTGATCAATTACATTACTAGGTTCCTGGTGTTAACGCTGTATTAGAAAAATAGATGAGAAATAGAGACATAGAGACGCATTCTAGGGTTCAGTTTGCTATACTCAGTATTAATTTAGTTCATAATAATGGGCAATTACTTGGATTTTAATAGAACTTGTCAGAAAAATCATCTTTGAGGTTTAGATTTTGTTGTCTGGGTGGGGAGCTGAGTCATAACAGAAATGTTTATGATTTATTCCTGATTCTGTTCTCAGGGATCACTTTCTGTGGTGCTTTCGAACCAGGGTTGGCTTTATGAAAGGCAAGTGCCGTGGGCAAGAGAGATAGCATAACATTCCCAGCATCCCATATGGTCCCCCAGCTAGCCAGGGGTGATTTCTGAGTGAAGAGCCAGGAGTGGCCCCTGAGCACCACTGGGAGTGACCCAGAAACCAATCAATCAATCAATAAAGTTTAAAAAAAAAAAGGCAAGTGCCTTATCCCCTGTTCTCTCTTGCTGCTTTGTTTTTTAAGTTATAGAATTTTAACCATTGAATAAAATCTAATAGTTACAAAATAATTGTTTTATTTTCCTAGTTAAACATTAGTGTTTGAAATTTTTAGACAATTATATGTGGTAAATTTTTAATTTATGAGTATTAATTATTGATACTGGTGATACTATTTATTTTCATGTTTACTTTTAATTTGTAGTTATGTCTTTTCTTTTCAGTTTTAGCTTTTGGGACACACCTGGCAGCACTTAGGGTTACTCCTGGCTCTGCATTAAGAAATTGCTCCTGACAGGCTGGGGGAACCATATGGGATGCCAGGGATTGAACCTGTATGGTTCCTGGGCCGGCTGTGTGCAAGAAAAACGCCCTACCCTCTGTGCTATCGTTCCAGCCTCTGTAGCTTTGTTTTCTTTATTATTCATTATTTGTTGTCTTCTTTAAAATTGTGATTAAAATATATATAACAGGAATTGAGGATACAGTTTAGTGGAAGGAAATATGCCACGCAAGTGTGAGGCCCAAAGTCCAATTCCTTGCATTGTAGAAACAACTAAACAAAAAAGTATTTAACATAAATTTACCATCTTAAACTAAAAATATAGTACACTTGACTTGCAAGTGAACTACCCCAAAGCAATTATTGGCCCTACATGACCACTTCCAGGATTGATCCTTGAGCACAAAGTCAGGGGTAAGCCCTGAGCATTGTCCTATAATTGTCCTATAATTTCTCCTCATCTCCTTAAATCATCTTGATTTACCAATTTGGGGGCCTCACCTGGTGAAGCTCAGGGTTTACTTCTGGATCTGCACTTAGAGATCACTCTTGTTGAGATTTGGGGGACCATATGGGATTTCAGGGATTGAACCCAGATCAACTGCATGCAATGCAGACTTTACACACACACACACACACACACACACACACACACACACACACACACACACACACACCATGATTATTTTAAAGCATACTGTTTACTAGTGCTAAAGATATTCAAATTACTGTATAATAGAACCAGTATATCTAGAACTTTATTTAATCCTAAAAGACTTGTTTTGTTTTGTTTTTGCTTTTAGCATCATGCTTTACAATATTAATAATGGCAGGGTTTCTTTTAAACATTTCTCCCTCTTCCTACTCCCTGGAAGCTATTGTTTTACTTTCTTACTAGGAATAAGAAAACTTTAGATGCCTCATATGTGTGGGATTATACAGTTTTTGCCTTTATGACGATTTCATGAATTTGACATCATGTTCTCCAAGTTTATCCTATTGTATGAAAGGATTTGTGCTTTTATAATGGAACAGTACTCTATTGTATTGATATACTTTATTTTACTTATGATATACTTTATTTTACTATGTTGATGAACATAAGGGTTGCACTCACTTCTTGGTTATTGTGAATAGTATTGTAATTAATAGGGGCATGAAAATGTCCTTTTAACTTTCTACTTTCAATTATTTGAGCTCTTTACCCACAGTGGAAATTCTGCTTCTTATGGAAATGTTCAAAGGAATTTGGAAGTGGTTTCTCATAGTAGCTGTACCATTTATCATTTCCACCAATGGTGCTCATAATATAAATGTCTTTATATTATTTCCTGCACTTGTTAGTTATTATTTTGTGTTTTTTTTGTTGTTTTTTTTGGGGGGGGCCACACCCGGTGACATTCAGGGGTTACTCCTGGATATTCGCTCCGAAGTCGCTCCTGGCAGGCACGGGGGACCATATGGGGAACCGGGGGATCGAACTGAGGTTCGTCTTAGGTTAGCGCAGGCACCTTACCTCCAGCGCCACTGCCTGGCCCCCAGTTCTTCTTTTGATAGTGACCATTTTAATGAGTATGAGATGACTTTACTCAATTTTGATTTTAATTTTCTAAAGATTTGTTATACTGAGAAGTTTTTTGCATGGTTGTTCAGCACATGTCTTCTTTTCCCCTACTTTAATCTAATTAAAGATGTCTCTCTAATAACTATCTTTAATGGGTTAATACGTTTTTAATTAATATCTTTATTTAAGCTCCATGATTACAAACAGTTTGTACTTGGGTTTCAGTGCAATCTTCACCAGTGCACTCTTCCCACCACCAATGCTCCCCTATTTCCCTCCTCCCCAACTCTCTGCCTGTATTCAAGACAGGCATTCTATTTCTCTCACTCACTACCATTGTCATGATAGTTGCAGTAAAGTTATTTCTCTAACTGAACTCATCACTCTGTGTGATAAGCTTCATATTGTGGACCTCATCTCTATTGTCTCTGGGTATTGTTATAATAATGTCTTTTATTTTTCTTAAATCTTGTAAATGAGTGAGACTGTTCTGTGTCTATCACTCTCCCTCTGACTTATTTCACTCAGCATAATAGTTTCCATGTTCATACATGCATAGGAAAATTTCATGACTTCATTTTCCTGATGGCTGCATAGTATTCCATTGTGTAAATGTGCCATAGTTTCTTTAGCCACACATCTTTTGTCAGGCATTTGGGTTGTTTCCAGAGTCTGGTTATTGTAAATAGCGCTGCAATGAATATAGGTGTGCAGAAGGCATTTTGATATTGTGTTTTTGTGTACCCTAGAAGTGGTATAATTGGATCATATGGGAGCTCAAATCCAGTTTTTTCAATTTTTCCATAAAGGCTGAACTAGACAGCATTCTCACCAGCAGTGAATGAGAGTTCCTTTCTCTCCACATCCCTGCCACCACTGTTTGCTCTTGGTTTTTTTTGTGACATGTGCCAGTCTCTGTAATGTGAGATGGTACCTCATTGTTGCTTTGATCTGCATCTCCCTTATGATTAGTGATGTGGAGTATTTTTTGTGTGTCTTTTGGCCATTTGTAGTTCTTCTTTGAGGAATTGTCTGTTCATTTCTTCTCCCCATTTTTGATGGGGTTAGGAAAGCTTTACTTTTTGTCCACATTCTTGATATAAATTCTATCTTGTTAATTTTCCAGCTATAATTTTTGGAAATAGGATATAATAAATTAATTTTCATTTTGAGTTTCTTTTTTGCTGTATTCCCTTCTTTCTTTTTACTGGTGAGATTTGTGAAATTATCATTTAGTTTAAATGTTTAAGTGTCAATGTGGGCCAAAGATTAGCTAGATGAATATTGTAAAGGTTTAGGCATATAGGTTGTTTCATTTTCTTTATTTTTTACATTTTGATCATAGATTTCTAAGAACTATATTGTTAAGAGAACATAGTCTTTTTTCTTTTAATGTTTTTTTACTGAATCCTTTGTTTAGAATTAATTACTTTATGATATGTATTTGGCCAATGTTGTAAATGTTGCATGGATCTTTAGAAAGATTATATGTCCTCTATTTAGTGAGCATGTTATTATACATATATTCATTAGACCAATAATTGAGTTACAAAATTCAATGAATAATAAAATACATGTGTTAAAGATGAGTGTGTTTTTTTCATAAATTTTCAAGTTGTGCTTATATAGGTTTTGATTTGTGTTAGTAGGTACATGCAGATCAAAATTATTATATCTCTGATTAATAGGTATTTTCCCTTAACAATGTCTCATAAATTAAAAATTGGCAGTACATTGTTTTTAATGCAGTCTGACAACCCAAGCCTTTAAATTGATAAATTAAGAGTATTCACCTTTACTATGATTATCATTATACTTGGATTTATTTTTGCAGTCTTATAATTTTATTACTCTTCTTTCTAATGCTTTATTTCCCTATCTTCCTGGCTTTATTTGTATTGATCAATTTTTACTTCTATCTTGTCATTTTAATTTTGGGGGGGGAGATCACAACCTTCAGCACTCAGGGGTTACTCCTGGCTCAGAAATCCCTCCTGGCAGACTTGGGAGATCATATGGGATGCTGGGATTCGAACCGCCATCCTTCTGTATGCAAGGCAAATGCTCTACCTCCATGCTATTTCTCCGGCCCTTGTCTTGTCACTTTAATATATTCTATTTCCATTATCTGGTGACTAAGATTTAACAAATAGAGTCACTAAAATCTAAATGTGGTTACTAAAATCACCCAGTGTTGCCAACAGATGTGATCATTCTACCTACCCAGTGGATTTTATGCTCCGAGTTACAGCATCTCCTCAATGAAAATTTCATGTGTTAGTAATGACATTGGGCAAATGATGACATGGATTTCAAGTCAAAAGCTTTGCATTCACATCCCAGTTTTAGCACTTCTAATTTGGGGACAGAGGAGGCAAGAATTCCTAAGCAAATGTGCGCAATCTCTCTGATATAAAAGGTGCTAAATAATAGGCAGAAAACTAACACTTGGCAATTTTGCTATTTTATTTTCAAAATTATGTGTGTGCATATGTGTGTACACACAAGCATGTGTATGGTGCCAGGAATCAGACTTGGGATCTCACATGTGCAAAATAAGTGCTTTACTCCTAAACACATTCCCAGCCAAATTTTCAAACTCTTAATCTTGAGTTAGAAAAGACTCATTAAGCATGAATGACTTTGCTTTTACTCTTTTGTAGGTAATAGGTATATTACTATGTATTTTTGTACTGATATTTTTATTTTGTTTAGGTTATAATTGACATTGAACTTTCTAGCTGGCTCAATAACTCAGGAAGTGCACCTGAGTACTGTTTTAATTAGCCCTCAGGCACCTGAACACTGCTTTAATTAAGGCCAACAAAAAAAAATTTCCCCTAGCTTTCCCTCTGCTAAGTTTTCCTGGTCTAACTGGATGCAATGGGTCAGCCATCATCCTGGTCAGATCAACAAAGAATTAAGAAACGAAAAATTAATTCTATGTTTTATGTTTCACTTAATTGTTTTTGGTTCATTGTTCTCAGGCTCATTAAATATAAGAACTATTTAATTTAAATCATTTGTGTTCTTGTTCACTTACAATGAATTCCATGACAGTGAGTCAAAAACACCTTAAATTCTGGAAAGCCTGAAGACAAGAAACGATTCAGGAATCAGAAACCCAGGTTCTGGTAAACCCATACTGCATTATCCAAGTGACTGATACACAGGATTGAAAAATTAGAATCTAAGTACAGAATAATCTTACCTAAATACAAATTATCTTATGGGTCTAAATAAAACAGTAAGACAGGAGATTGTATGGTAATTAAGGACATGCAATTGAACTTGCTAGATTTAAGGTATCACTAACTATGCTCCCAAGTGCCTGTTAAGACCTAACTTTGAACCACTGGCCAAGTTGACCACTGAAATATCACTGAAGTGGCCCCCTGAGTCCAGCTTTGGTGCCACACTGCTCTTCCCCCAAAGCACAAAAATAGGAAAGTCTTGGCATGAAGCTGTTAAATGCATTTTGTATGAGTATAAAAGTTATTAAATTGTAGTCATTTTAATTATATTGTGACTAGGGGCAAGGCAAACACCTTAACCCATAAACAATCCTAATTGAATATTTTAAGCATAAAATTCCTAGAGTTTGGGTTTTTATTTTGTTTTGCTGGATTTAGGCTATATCCAGTTATGCTCAAAACTTAATTTTGGCTCTAGGCTAAGGGATATAATTCTTGTTGGTGCTTGAGAGGCCATATGGGATACCAGGAATAGAACCTGGGACAGTCATGTGTAAGACAAACACCTTACCAGTTGTACTACCTCTCCCACCCCCCAATTTTTTAATCTTAAAGAAAAATGTTTGACATTAATTCTGAAGGATGAACTAGCTTCCGAAATTTATCAAAACAAGAACAACATCTAGTGGTGAAATAGGGTTACTACATGATGAATTCAAGTATAAAATATGGTTAGAGTAGCTAGCCCGTGCAGAAAAAGGTATTTGTTTTCAAAGCATAGATTGGTGGGGGGCAGTGAGATAGTACAGTGTGTTAAAGTGCTTCAACTGGCCCCTAAGGTTTAATCCCTGGCACCCCATATGTTTCCCCATGCCCCTTCCAAAGCAGCCTCTGAGTACAGAGTCAGGTCTAAGCACTGAGCACAACCGAGTGTGGTTCCAAAAATAAAACATAAACTATGACTCTTGAAGAGTTACTCGCCTTCCCACAAATTAAATGATTGATGGTAGAATTCAGTCAGAAATATTCATGGGTCAGATTTCAATGCTGCTTAAATGCTGATTAAAGCAGATTAGCTTCTTGTGAGTGTTCTTCAGGATGAGAATTGTTAGACAAAACTTTAGAAGATGCTCATATTCAGTATAGAAGATATAGTTGAATATTATTTATAATTTTTTACTTGTGCTCTTAGCATAAGGCATAATTGTTTATTCTTGGGTTTGTTTAGCTTTTCAAGGCATTAATCCTATAGAACATCTGGTAATGCACGAATTACAAAGAGTCATAGTCTATATGAACAGAAAGAGTCAAGGAGATAACAGACAAGAAAATGGCTCACTAGCTGGATAATGATGCAGCTTCAAGATTTGTAAAAATGTTTTCTGGGATCCAAAATTCACCAGAAGTTGCCACTAATGTAAAAAGTAAAAAAAAATAGCCTTTTGATATTTATGTACATATATTAAAATAGAACATCCTTTTTGTTACCAGAAAAGTGAGGATTATGTGGCTAGGTTTTAAATATGAACAAGAACTACAAAATGAGTGGTTAAATCTTTTATTGTCTCTCAATATAAAAATAACAAACCATCCTAAAAATTTTCTGAGCAGCCAAATCAGGTCAGTTATACAATTTTCCTTATTTTGTAAAACTGAAGTCACCTGAAGCATTTCTTGTTTATGATTCTGGAAAACATAAACAAAATTTCCCAAGGTTAATATGAAGCAGCCTCCATAATTTAAGAAAATTTTAATTTAATGAAATCACCATGAAGAGCAAATGTAACTGCTTTACTGCTTTCTTGTTATAGAAGCTGCTCTACAACAGCATGCTCAGAAGCCTCTGTCCATCTCCTGGTCTGATTACTGGTTTGCAAACTGCCCTTGCAGTGTGACCAGTCAATCTTCACCAGTTACTAGATGGTGATTTTTTTTTTAGTTTCACTTTTGTTAATTCTGAACTCTTTTTTTTTTATTGAAACCTTTGTGATTTAAGTCCTTTATAATTGGTTTTTAGGCATACGGTGAATCAGGGTCAATCCCACCACCAGTGTTCACTTCTTTCCACCAATGTTTCCCAAGTGCAACCCATACCAGACATTCTTGCCCCCAGTCTGCCAGTATAACAATCCCATTTGAAGTTTAGATAGTTAAAGTTTGCATCTCTTAATTCTATTGTTGTTGCCTTTTGGTTGATTATTTAGTTGTGTCCTTATTAAATACTACCAATGCACCTGAAACCACTTGGCTGCTGGCCCCATCCTTTCAAATTTGTGTTTCTTCATTTCCCCTCAGTTTCTTTCTTTCTCCTCACTATATTCTAGGGTCAAGGGTGTTCGAGACAACTCCTATTTAAAGCATTGTGTTTCTTCATACAGTTATTCTAAGTGCCAGATATAAGTGATATTATTCTGTATTTATCATTTTTTCTGGCTTACTTAGTTTAACATCATGCTTTCTAGTTTCATTTTTGTTGCTGCAAATTGCATGATTGCATCATTCCTTACAGCTATGTAGTATTACATTGCATATATGTATCACATCTTCATGATCCACTCATCTGTTGTGCGACATCTAGGTTGATTCCAAGTCTTAGCTATTGTACTTTAGTGTTGCAATGAATAGTGGTGTGCACATATCCTCTTGTATGAATGTTTTTCTGCCCTGAGGATAGATATACAAAAGAGAGAATGCTTGGTTGTATTGGAGCTCAATTTTGAGTTTTGACTCAGAGGAGCAAGAGATCAAATTGTCTATTCCATTTAAAATAGTGTCCAAAACTATCAAGTACCTAGAAATCAACGTAACAAGAGAGATGAGAAACCCATACCACAAAAACTTCAAAACACTTAAAAAAGAAATTGAAGAAGACCTATGAAATGGAAGAACATTCCATGCTCATAGATAAGTCAAAGCAGCGATCTTGACTCAAGGTAGAGTAAAGATTTTTAGTAAATGTTCCTTCATCAAAAGATAAATCTCAAGAAGTTATGAGAAATTAGTCTTTTAGCCCTTATTGGACCTTACATTTTGATTTCCTGAGAGTTCATGCATGAGACTTTCTATTTTATATTTTTTCCATTTTAAATCCCTGCTACCTTAGTACAGCAGGTTTATACCAGTTATTTCCATCATGCATTTATCTTTTACTTTTCTAAGCAATTTCACTTTTCAATGCTGCACAATGCAAACATATTTATAATTTAGGTCTTCAATAGTAAACTTCATAAAGTTGGTCAACTTATAATACAATAGCATTTGACTCAAATTTCATAGCTGTGTGCTCACTTTGGCAGCACATATACTAAAATTGGAATGATACAGAGAAGATTAGTATGACCCCTGCACAAGGATGACACACAAATTCGTGAAGCGTTCCATATTTATTTTAAAAAAGAAAAAATTCATAGCTGCTTATAAAATGGTACTTGAAAATGAGTCTTTTCATGCAAGACATTAAACTATAAATATAAAATATACCACAATATAAAAATACTTCACAATATTCTATGGCAAATTCAATAAGGACAGCAATCATTCTGGAAGGGGGAAGCATTAAACACTACATTTGGTTTATTTATTTTTGTTTTGCTTTTTTGGGCCACACCCAGCTATACAAGTCTATTCCAGGTTGTCACTGATCTCTCTCTCGCTTGGAGTTTGCTTCAGTTTATATATCCTGACTGTTAATTCCTCTGCTATTCCCAAATAACTCATTCCTTTTTACAATATTGAGCTTCAGCTGACTTCTAATTTAGAAGGAGAAAATCATAAAAACAAAACAAAAACAACAACAAAAAAAAAAAAACGGGGAGATACTACAGCTTGAGGGAAGGAAGGAAGTGGCAGTAAAGGCCTTTTCCATTACAGCAAACTGCAGACATTGGTTGCATATGCTACTAAATAGAGTAAAAATTTATATGAGTCTATGTTAAAGGTTTTTCCTCTTGACAGATTTGACAAATGGGAAAATAGATTCTTCCTGAGTCTTGGGTGTTTGCTCAAGGTCTCAGGGTCCCAGTGGAATGAAACCTGAGTGAGTTCTGTCTCAGATGGGAGTCAGTAGGCTCAATCTCCACACTCCACACTCTGGAACACCCAGAACCTTGATATAGAAGCACAGCCAGCAGAAGGGTAACTAGGAATGTGTTTTCAAATAAGTTGCATTGCATGTACCATAGTCAGGCAGTGAAGCAGGAAGAGTTCGATGCACCATTTTACAAACAGGAGAATAAGAGAGAAGCAGTCAGGGTCTAAGTGGAGATTAAATAGGTGTCTATTCGAAAACTGTATATATTATTTTAAAAAAAACTATAAGCTCACTTTTCTGATCTCTATTTAGAACGTCACGCATATTCAAGGAAAAACCGACATTAATTTCTTGTCTCTAGCACTCTAGATCACCAAGTTAACAGACTTTGTACCCCTAAATTGGGCTGTTATCCTTGAATAAGAAAAATTAGCAAGACCCAGTGTATGTTTCTCACCTTGAGAGACATAAAGCTTTAAGCAGTCACTTGAACTAATTGTGGTATAAGAGATCAATTGGAGCCAAACATGCAATATGAAATTGTAGCTATGGTAATAAAATCAAATATTGAATCGATAAAGCATTTGTCTTGGAAACATTCTTTTGACAGATTTCTCTGTTAATGTACTTTTCCTGTCTTCAGCCAAGATGGGAGACATCAGTGATCCAAATCCTGATTGAAAGCTTTTTTGTGATGAAGGAGAAAACTGCAAGTTGTAGATCCTCAGAGGTGCTCCTCTCTGTCCTCCTTGTCCTGGTTGTGACCTTGGTTTCCAGGGCTATAACTGTCAGCAATTGGGAGAGTTGGCAATGTACAGAATGTGCCTACCACATTCTAAAAGTATAATTAATGACAAATATTTTTATGATAATGAAGTCATGAAGCCTCACAATCCAAATTCCCAAATCCTATAGAACATATCATGATAGTGAAATATCAGTTTCACAGAAGAAAGAATCCTTTCAAATGATTTTGTCCCCAAACTTGCTTCACAAGTCACTTCTCTATGCAGAGGAGAAAGGAGAGCATTAGCATTCCTCCCTTCCTGAGCTATAATCAGTGTGTTACGTGCAGAGGTCAGCAGCTCAGAGTCAATCTGCACTGCAGCAACTCTATTGCACAGTGATTTTATCTTTGCTAGTCATAGACATAGTACACACAATACTCTGGAAAGTTCAGCTAGTACTGCTTGTCATGCCAACAATGGTGATAGTCAGGACAAGAGAAAGATGATGGGAGAACATCAACAAATAAAAATATGGGAGGCAGAGAGATAGTACAGCAGATGGGTGTCTGCCTTGCTTTTGGCTGACCTGAGTTCAATCCTTAACACTGAATAAAATCCCCAAGGTTCACCAAGAATAATCCCTAATGCAGAGTCAGGTAAAGCCCTGAACACTTATAGGTGTATGCCCCAAAAAGGAAAATTACAATATTCTGGGATTATTCAAGATATAATTGCAGACAAAGATTTGAATCAAAGATATGCCCTACAAATGACTTCCAAAATGAGCCAATAAATCTGCAATTTCATTCATCATTCATAAAGCTCCCCTTAGCAACTACCACAGGACACAAGTTGTATAGGAAATAAAATAATTACAATGACTTAAAATAAAAACTGATATTACATTTAACTTCAGAACTTTGGAATCTGAAAAGTTTAAGAACAAGATACTGGTAAATTTGGTGTCTGGTAGAGTCCACAGTGAAATTTGCAAATTAGCATCTTTTTTTGTATTCTTTTCTCTTATATTTAATCACTATGCTTTTATTATTGTTTTGGATACACTGTTATGTATACAGCATTCTTACAACACACATTTCTTCAGAGTGTCCAATTCATTCCACCGTTGTCTTAGGTTGTCTTTACCATCAGACCCTTCTCCATGTCCTGTTCTCACCATGGTAAAAGATCTATAAACCATATCTCAATTTCTGTTGTCTTTGGCCATTTTATTATTCTTTTGTATGCTTCTTTATATTCTACATTTGACAAAAATTGCTCTGAATCTATTTCTTTTCTTCTGACTGACTTCACTTGGCTTGATTTTCTCTAATTCCCTTGTAGCAAAGTGCATCATTTCATCCTTTCTTATAGTTGAGTGACACATTCTGTTTTTTTTTTTTTTTTTGTAGTCTTACATGACAAAGAGAAAACTCTCTTCCATTTCTTTTTATAAGGGCACTAATCCCAACATGGGAGCCCCACCCTCATGACCTAATTGCCTCTCAAAAGTTTCCCCTTCTTATATCATACATACGAAATAATAACCCCCAATTAACTGTTTTTCCTAAATATTAGTAAAGAATATTTTCCTTTTTATCTATAAATTTGCCTTTCTGGCTTTCTCAAGTAAGTAAAATCATATTATATTTAATGTTTTGCTTTAGTCAACTTTCAATGTCATGTCCTCAGGGTCATCCATATTGTTATGTTTATCAGGATTCCTTTTTAAATATATGAATACCACCCTTGTATAAGTAACAGCATTTTCTCTTATGGAGACTTGGGTTGTTTTTACCTTTTGGCTATTGTGACTATAAATATCTACAATAGCTGTTAAAATTTTAATATTCAGCGTTATTGTCAAAATATTGACATAATTAAAAAGCAAGACAAGCAAGATTACTGAACTAAGGTTCAGTTTCTACTTTTTTGTTTGCTTGTTTTTGACCACACTCAGCAGTGCTCGGGCTCTTACTCTTGGCTCTGCATTCAGGAATTTCTCCTGGTGAGCTTTGAAAACCTTGGGGGATGCCAGGAATTGAATCTAAGTGAGTTGCATGCAAGACCAGTATCCTGTTCACTGTACTATTATAATTCCAGCCATTCCATTTCTAACTCTTTCCAAGTTTTGAAATTAGATTGAATACCTTTGCTAGTTTTGAAAGTGTGTATTTTCACATTTTAATTGAAGGAATATTTGCTCACTAGTGAATTAGCAAGAAAGTGAGCAAGGTAGTATGTATCTGATGCAGTTAGATTGATGTCACTATATGGAAGCATCAGAAATAAAGACTTTAAAAACTAAGAGAAAAGATATCATTCTGAAAGTTTTGATGCCACACGGCTATGTGCCAAGTGAGGGCAGATGCATGCAAGAACTGAGTCAGTCCACTCATGACATGAGTGGGCATGACATGGTAAATTTTGCTCCAGCCAGGTTTCCTTACTAAAAAAATTATATAGAAGATGGGTTTGTGCGGGTCCCGGGAGATAGCACGGAGGTAAGGCGTTTGCCTTTCATGCAAAAGGTCATCGGTTAGAATTCCGGTGCCCCAC
>PVKC010015311.1:0-21575 GCA_004027635.1 Crocidura indochinensis
CTTCTTCTTCTTCTTCTTCTTCTTCTTCTTCTTCTTCTTCTTCTTCCTCTTCTTCTTCTTCATTTTTTTTACCACATCCAGCAGCACTCAGGGATTACTCCTAGCTCTGCACTCAGAAATCATTTCTGGCAAGGAGTCAATATGGAACGATGGGAATCAAATCCGGGTCAGAAGTGTGCAAAGGTAAACACCCTATCCACTGTGCTATCTCTCTGTTAATTAAATATTTTAATGCCCAAATTGAATTGTCACTACTATAAATTCAACCCATGTTGTTACTTCTAAGTAGAAGAACATTGAACAGAGGGTTTCCCCCAAGCAAGGCATATATATCCTAGGATGAAGCTTAGATGGCATAGGCATATATCTTTTGTGTGTGTGTGTGTGTGTGTGTGTGTGTGTGTTTGTGTGTGTGTGTATGTGTGTTTGGGCCACACCCGGTGACGCTCAGGGGTTACTCCTGGCTATTCGTTCAGAAATCGCTCCTGGCAGGCACGGGGAACCATATGGGGAACCGGGGGATCGAACCGCGGTCCGTCCTAGGTTAGCGCAGGCACCTTACCTCCAGCACCACCACCCGGCCCCAGGCATATATCTGATATTACTAAAATTCTGTTCTTTTGTTTTGGAGTCACATCAGTTGGTGACCTGAGTTTATTCCTCTCTCTGCTCTAAAGGAATCACTCCTGGCAGGGCATAGGAGACTAAATGGGGTTCTGGGAATTGAAAGGGGGGTTTGCCACATCTAAGCCATATGCCTTACTCATTAGAATATATCTCCAGTTCCTACTAAATATTGGGAGGGGGGCCCATGGCCACACTCAGTGGTGCTCAGATATTATTCCTGACAGGTTTGGTAACTAGAGGAAATGCCAGGGTTCGAATCCAGATTGGTTATGTGTAAGGCCTATCTGTTGTGCTATTGCTCCAGCAACCCTATTAAATGATTTTTGACTGTGTATTTATTATTGTATATTATAGTTTATATTACGGTATATACATATAAATTTGTGGGGGTTTTGACAATTTTATCCCCAACTAGAAAGGTGATCATCATCTCTTATTCTCATGGTATATTTCTTTCTCTTTTAGTTTTGGTGCCACACCCGGTATACTCAAGAGTTACTACTCACTCTCACTCAAAAATTACTCCTAGGTGGCTTAGGTGACTATTTGGAGTACTGGGGATTATACCCCAATCAGCAGCATGCAATTTAAGCACCCTAACCACTTAACTATCTCTCCAGTTCCTCACTGCTTGAGCATATCTGCAAAACATAATGAAGTGAAGGGTTTGAGATTTGGTTACAGACTGACACATTTTTTGAATATATGATCACATATGCACATTACTTATTGAATTAATGCTTAACTTGAAGGGTTTTCAAATAGAGTATATATAATATAAATACATACAGGTATTTGGATTTTGAAACCACAAAGGATGGGGCTCAGGACTGCCTCAGTGATCAGTGCTAGTGGTGTTTGGGGGGGCCATGTGTAGTACTAAAATCAAAGTTGGGTTGATTTGGTACAATATAGCACCATACCCACTATTCTATTAGTCTCCAATCCCCAAGTCTTTTTTTTTTTTTTTTTTTTTTTTTTTGGTTTTTGAGTCACACCCAGCAGAGCTCAGAGATACTCCCCTACGCTCAGAAATTGCCCTGGCAGGCTCGGGGGAATCATATGGGATGCCGGGATTCGAACCACCACCCTTCTGCATGCAAGGCAAATGCCTTATCTCCAGGCTATTGCTCCAGCCCCCTGGCCTCAATCTTAAATTTCTGTCATTGATCCAGGATTATTATATTATAGTTGCACTGCTGGTATACCATGCCCACCACCAGAGTGCATCCCTCCACCATTATTCCAAGGTACTGTTCATCCCAACCTTCTTAGAATCCTCAGATTGCAGTTGTATTGACCCGATTTTAGGATTTGTTGCAACAGGGATCTAATTTCTTCATTTATTTGTACTGTATATGCCAGTGAGGTCATCAGTGTTTGTATTTTTCATACAAGCACACAATGCGTATATATGTGCATATAATGATGCATATAATAGTCACAATGATGAAAACCAGAGATTGGGAGAGAATACTGAAAGCAGCCAATGAAAAAGGGAAATATATATACAAAGAAGCATCTTTAAGATTTACAGCAGATTTATTACACGCATATATTAAGGCCTGAAGGAAGTAAGGAAGTGTTTGGATATAGTGACAAAACTCAATGAAATGAATGCTTCACCAAGGATCCAGCCAGACTTTCATTCAGCTTTGAAGGAATGATACATAGCTTCACAGATAAACAACAGCTCAGAAACTTTCACAGTCTTAAAAGACTAACTTAAAGGCAAGACAGACCAACAGACACTAACAGACTCCTACAAAATATGTCAATTTCTAATAGATTTGAAGAAAGACTTTAATAACAACACAATAACAATAACTACTCAGGGATGGTTGTGTGGCTTTGGAGAAGCAAATTATATAAAAGTCGAATGCATAAAAACAGAGTTTTGAACCCATTAATTAAATCTTTGTTAATAAGAAAGACTGCAAAATAGTATTTAATTTCTGACATAAAGTTTAGACCACTTGCTGTAACATTAATATTCTTAGCTAAGTAGATATTAGGTACACAATAAGGTTTTTGTGTTAAAATTCTATTTAGGATCATATTGGAAGGGGTTAGAAGAAATTTAGGAAAATACCTTTATTTCCTATGATTTCCTCTTTGACCCATTGGTTGTTCGGGAGTGAGATGTTTATTTTCCAGTTTCAAAATTATTTCTGTTTCTATTTGTAATTAGATTTTATTTTTAGTATCATAGTCTGAGAAGATAATTGACACAAATTCCATCCATTTGATTTAATGGAGGGAGGCATTCTTTATAGTCCATCATGCTGTCTATCTTGGAGAACGTCCCATGTCCATTGGAGAGCAAAATGTATTTTGGGGAAGAATAACCCTATATATACTCAGTTACTTTACTCCATTTCTTACTTCAAAACAATATGTCCTTGTTGAGTTTTAGCCTGTGTGATATATACAGAGGTGATAAAGAAGTGTTGAAGCCACTGACTATGACTGTTGTTATTGATGTATTTTTTCATGTATTAGTAGTATTTTAAGAATTTTGCTGGTTTATCTTTAGGCACATAGATGTTTAGGAGTGGAATTTATTTCAAATCTACATTAATTATGTAGAGATGATCCTCTATTTCCTATAATCATTTTAAACCTAAATTCTAAGACCTACCCTGCATTTTTAAGGGAGTTGATTGCTTGAAGGATTGTATTCCAACCTTTTACTTTGAAATTATATTTGCTCTGACTATTCAAATACTTTTTACAGGCAGTAAAATGTGAGATTTAATGTTCTGATTCACCTTGCCAATATGTGTGTCTTATTTGGTATATTTATTTCATTCACAGTGAGAGAGATGATTGTAGAAATTTGGTGTGCTTGTGGTGTTTGGCTTGCTTAAAATAGAAACTTCAGCACTTTTTTGAGTTTGTAAAATTTCTGAGCTGTTGTTTATCTGTGAAGCTGTGTATTCTTCCTTCAAACCTGAATGCAAGTTTGTCTGGGTCAAGTGCTGATGAGAAATGAAGTGATGTGTCTTCATGCAATCAACTCTGGGAAAATCACAGCAATAATGTCTTTGTTGATTCTTCATAGGGGTTTTCTTCCTGGATCTTGGCACCCCAATGATTCTTATATTGTTTCTGTTAAATTTATCCTAATGTTCCATTATTATCGTTTTGCTTATTTTGAGAATTTTTTTCCATCATTCTTCATTTTTATTAAAATCTTTTCCAACTTCTGTTGTATGGAGGTGTTATACACCTCATCTTTAATCTAACTAATTCTGTTTTCAGTAGCTATTTACACTGCTGGTGAGGCCTTCCATTGGCTTTAAAAGCATTTTCACTAGGAACTATTTTTCAGTTCTTTCATTTCTGTTTGAAATTTATGTTTTTCTACTCTCATATCTTCTTGAGTCTTATTGGCTATCCATTTCATGGTTTCTTTGATTTGCTTAAAAATCCTCAATAGTTCTCTAAATTTTTTTTATCAGAGAGACTATATAGGTAGTTGATACTAGTTGGATATTTAGAGCTACCATCTTTGTTCACTAGTCTGTTTCTTTCTAATTGTGATCTTTGCAGAGTGATAGAGTTTTATATATGCTGTGCTTTACTCATTGTCTAAAAGAAATTCACCATCACAGAGTATAATGGAGCAGCTATGCTCTCCTTAGGGGACACTGACTTGAAGTGAAAATAGCTCAAAATAGCTCCCCCGACTCAAAGATGATCCTGCCCTTAACCAATATTTTTCATGACTACATTTTTTCTTATTGAACACTGACTTCAGGTAAAAATTATCCTACTACCTGTTGAAAATGCTTTCATTAAAATAATGTATCATGCTTAAATTTCTTATTTATAACTAATTTGGGGACATATGACTATCTTATATGTCTTATGAATACCCCATAATCTGGGGAGATATGAGTATGTTAAGTTATACATTTTTGGAAAATTGTAAATGAACTATCTAATATTTAGGATGCTCTTTAAAAGTCAAATTAAGGAATATATTGAGATTCTCAAAATAACATTAGGATAAAAGGGACCAGAGCAGTGGCGCTAGAGGTAAGGTATCTGCCTTGCAAACACTAGCCTAGGACAGACCTCGGTTCGATCCCCCATAGTCCCAGATGGTCCCCCCAAACCAGGATCGATTTCTGAACACATACCAGGAATAACCCCTGGGAATCAAATGGGGGTGGCCCCCAAAACAAACAGAAAAAGAGCAAACAAAAAATCAGGATAAAAATGGTTTATCTGATAGAATTTGACATTTTTATTCTGCTTTCTAATAACTTTAACCAAATCTACAATAATCCCCAATATGATCTTAAGTGGAGAGGTAAAATTTTAAGTGTATAGATGTGTTTATCACAATTTCAGTCTTCTTAATGTTTGAAAATTCTTTAATCTTTTATGACAGAATCCACTCACCAATACTGATTTTGTCAGTCAGGGCTTATTGCTCTCCCTTTAAAAGTCTTTACTGCCAAAAAAGTTAATTTCTAGGAATTGCATTCCAGGTTACTCACAAGAAACTGCTATTTCTCTAACCCCATTATAGACTTCCCACTGGTGAACAAAACTTTGCTATCCTCCACAGCCCATTCATGGGTTTTATTACTGAGCATCTTTGAGTCTCTGCCATCCCATCCTGTGTCATTGGTAGAGAGTATCAAGATTTCTGAGGTTGATCAGACACGAGCAGCAATGTTACCTATAAGTCTATCAGAAGAAATAGACTTAGTGCCTAGATGACACTCAACAAACTGCCAAGTCTGATCTGGTAAGACTCAGAGAGATATTCAGCTTTCTTTGACATAAGCAGATAGCTTTACTAAAAGATATTCTTTTTATATTGAGCCTTATTCAGCAAAAGTACACCTTTCCCCATTCCTCTGAATTCCTTGTGAGGATTTCCAAATACTGCGTGTATTTGAGTATAAGCCAACCCAAGTATAAACTGACACCCACAATTTTACTCTAAAACCTGGGAAAATTTAGTGGCTTGAGTATAAGCTGCAAATGGAAAATGGAAAATGTGGAAACTGCAGCAACCACTAATAAATTTCAAAAATAAACAGCTGACTCAAAACTGTTACAATAATTGAGGAATCAGAAGGTTAAATGTTTTTCAATATTGATTGCTAAAGAAAAACTGTAAACTAGCAACGATAACTTTAAAACTTTAAATAAAGTGCAGAAACCATAGATAACAGGTAATCAAGCTAAATCACAAATCAAGCTAAATTCCAAACTGGATTTCTCCTCCTCAACTTCTGTATGCCTAAACAGAGCTTCAACTGTAGATGATGAGAGACCATCAGCATAGATATTATCATCATCACAGAGTTCATAGGTATCATCATCACTGCTGTCTGTTGGTCTCATACAAAGAGCAGAATAATGTGGGTCATATAGTTCAGTAGCATCCAGTTCAATTCAGCCAACTACCTCTTCAGCTCAGCCATGATTTTTGGACTGAGCTGAAGCACCGACCCTTTCAGCAGACTGCAGAAGATGACTGGAGACTACGAGCACCAAATCAAATAACATGGGTGACCCGAGTATAAGCCGAGTTTAGCTTATACTCGAAATATAGGAATTTATCAACACTGTGTTGCTCCAGCGGCATTAATGAGCCTGTGTTTATGCTTATCTTTTTCCTGGTGCCTCACTCACCTCTGGCTATCCCAGTTCTTTTGGTTCTATATAAGCATTGTTGAAATGTAAGAAAGTTATCTCTGTTCATCAACCTGTGGCCCATTCTTTCCTGATCATCAGTGAAACACACACGCACGCACACACACACACACACACACACACACACACACACACACCACATTCTCAGTCCCAAATGCTCTTAGGAGATGGAAGTTGACTCTTGTTGGTCCACAGGATCAGCACCATGGTAGTTGATGGACTTCTTTGACATTTCATTCCTGTCCTTTGCTCCTACTAGAGAGTTTCTCTGAGAGTGGGGTTCATCTAGCACTGGACTGCAGAGGCATTGATCTTAATGACAAACTTATCTTATCCAGTGACAAACCAATGTTTCCAAATTGCTTGGTTTTATTACAGTCTAAGAACTTTTATTACCTTAAGAATTCCTTACTGTCTCAAGAATTCATTACCATGTGGGGGGACTTACTTGCCTGCCTCAGAAGCAACCAGTGTTGCCTGAAATTCTACACTGTATAACCGGACATGTTGGGGTGCTGTCATAATTACACAATGTGAAATGCTGGGACAAAAATTGTTATTATTTTATTTGTGAATAAAATTTAAATAATATAAACTAGATCTCCTAGTAAATATTTTAGCATGACTCATGTAACTTCAAATTTAAACCACTTGTAGAATATTCATACTTCTAATAAATGTAGTTTACTACTTTGGACTGATAAACAATTTTCAGAACAATTTAGAGATTTTTAAGATAGAGAGATCTTTAAGATAGGAAACCATTAGGCCCTGTTTAGACTCTCCTTGAATATATATTCAAGTATAAGTCAGTTCTAATTTCTACATATTTAACCTTCTGTTAAAATTCTAAATACAGATTTAAACCTCCGTTGTCTTTAGTGATAACATGTCATGCTATCATCGAGAAATCTCAGCGATTTTGTGCCGTTTTACTATTATTTTTGGTATTTGCAACGTGATTTATCAAGCCAGTCATTGACCTAAGTGTTTTTGCTTATATGTAATTATAGTTAATAATTCACAGACTTTGTGAATAAGTCACTCTCATTTACTTACTGAAATCTTTTAATTTCGGAGACTTAGAACTCAATTAGTAGTGGAATTCACATTTAAATATACTCTGGTGCAAAAATATTTCTTATTTCAATAGTATATTTAACTAAGCACAATATAGTTAGTATATTTTTTTCCCTCATATCTTGAGGCTAAATTAAATCACAGGGTTTTTTCATTCTTAATCATCCTGTGAAATTATTTTATTATTACTTACAAAATATATTTTGATTCCAAATCTGGCCTTCTCATATTCTGCACAGGAGTATTTTTCTTTCTTGTGGTATCTTTGCATGCCAAAAAATGCCTTAAGCAACTCTTTTTACTCTTTCTTTGAACATGGGTCTCTTTTGTGAATAAATTTGCAAGCATCTTGAAGAAAATGGAACCATTTTAGCTTTATAGAAGAGAACACTATCTTTTGTGACAAAAAATAGCAGGATTGATTATTTGGTGAAGGGAGTTTAGAGTGAATTCATCTCTTTCCAACTTTCACAGGCTTTTCTTTCTGCCCCACAATACCGGTTCATAGGTAAACTGTAAATAGATTCAGCTTGTTTGGTTTTCCTTATTTGCTCGGCCTGCAAACTCATGCTGTTCTCAACAGTTATTTCTTGGTTTGGCCTCATTGAATCTGTGTTTAAAAGTGATGAATAGAACACATTTTCAAATTAGATAGCTGATTTGGAATTCTGGCAATGAAGAACTTCATAGCTGTGTTTAATGTTTGAAAAATTGCTTAATTTTTTCATTGCATCAATCTTAAACTCTGTGAATATAAATGAGAATGCCTAAAGATTAAATAAAGCAAAACTAATATAAACATTTCATATACTGTCAAGAGATTGGCAGATTCATAATAGTTTTTGCTACTAATTGGTCTTAAGGCATATTCGGAATAAGTTAGCAACAGAGAAGTATGGAATTTAGTTGGAAAGGTGAATATTGTTTTATTCTGACCTAAAAAGTCTTCAGACTGATGGCTACACATATTTTTCAGGAGCTTCCTGACACCTAAGTTATAATTTCTATATTATCTGGGTTTTCTCTTAAATTGGCAAGATAGCTTCTACAATGACAGATATCATATACATGTGCAAATTGAGAAAAAGAGGGAGCTACTTGCTGAGCCATTTCTCTGTTACTGAGAAAGAACAAAAATTTTACAGATTTTCTAGCAGTTTTGCTCTGGTTTTATTGGTCAGGCTATGTCTTGTGACTCACCTTTACTTACACAAGAGAGTGTATAAGTGACTATTTGTTTTATACTTTGGAGAAGGCTTGAGCATGGATTCTGTTCATAGTCACTTTATGTTTAGAGAAATATGGGAATAATAATGAAAAAAAGAATGTTCATGATGTCAAAATATTATAGAAAAATGACTACAGAGACATAGAGACAAATATTAGAAGGGAAATGTATTTGAAAAATATATAAAGGAAAGGATGATATCATAAGAAGAGAAGAGTGATTTCCAGGGACATAATTGAGAGGTGACTGTAAAAGATGTAAATTTACATTTATTTCATATTTGGATTTGGTAGAATCTTGTTAGGATGTGCCTATGTGGAGTATATATGTGTATTCAATCTAGATTGCTGTTAGTAGGGAAGTGATGAGCCTGAAAATTGAATTGGAACTATATTTAAGAAGGATTCATGCATAGCAGGAAACAGTGGACTTTATCAGGCAAATAGGGCAATTACTAGATGGCTTTGTACAGGGATAAGATAATAAATAATGTTTTGAGCTTGAGGAAAGAACTCTTGGATGCAGGTTAGATATGATAAGGGTTTGGGTTAAGTAAGGGAGATGAAAAGAGAAGAAAGCAGGTATAAGATACCTAGGTAGTAGGCATGACATGAATAATAATAATATAAAAGGGAGAGATAGTAAATAGCCATGAGTTGTTTAGCATGGGTTTTACAGGGTAATAACCGATATCATCCTCAGGCATCATGTTGTGTGTTAGAAGTAAAACAGAGGCAATTTAAGAAAATACCAAAAGGGAATGACATCTAGAGTGGTGCCAAATGCTCTAAATAAGTCATGTGGAATAAGAGGAACCATTGATTTTCAGTCTTAATTTAGTTTTGTTGGCCTGATCTTTGACTTAGCCTTCTCTTTGGAATACACCTTTTGTCTAGGTTAGTGCTTTTCTTTAACCTTTTCATACTTGTTGGGGCCAGAGCAATAGTACAGTAGTGGGCAAGACATTTGCCCTGCCATAATGACCTGGGTTAAATTATGACATCCCATATAGCTCCACAGAGTTCATCAGGTGTGATTCCTGAGTGCAAACTGAGTAGTAACCCTTGAACTCTTGTAGAAATAGATTCAAAACAAAACAGAAACAACAACAATAAAACCTTTTTCACACTTGTAGACCAGCACCTGTTCTTCATTCAGTCCATGGAATGGGCAGTTAATAATCAAGGCAGGAGACCAGCAATTTTTGACCTTTCTGTAACGCAGATCAGCACAATGGCTAAAGAATACTCATCTAGTTGCTAATTTGGAACTTTGGAATTTTAACTGAACTGTTAAATGGAATATTTTGTTTAATTAGTTAAAAATAGCCAATTATCTTCCCTAAGAGAAGTTTCCAAAAATAAAGTATCTTTAGGTTTTTCCTCTACTGCACAAGCAATATCTGCTCATTGTGAGAAAATACAGATAGATTAAGATGAATAGAACCAAATTCATCACAAGAAATAGCCACCACCTGGAATTAGAATATATTTTTATAGAGAAAGATTTTCATAAACACACACTTTAATATACACACTTAGGCATGCATATACATAATTAAAGAAAACCAAGTAATTCTGTTTATAGTTTTGCCACTTACTTTCTTGAATAACATAATATACCATGTAATAAAAGTGCTTTTATATTAGTACACTCCTAGCAGCATCCCTTGTCATACATGAATAATTCACTCAATATTCACAAAATTTTAAGTATTATCTAAATGTTGAGCTTTGGAACTGCTTCTAGCTAGCTTTCCCCTTTATCAATAGGGTTTCTGTGGCATATTTTTGAGGTTAAATGTCTATGTATAGATGTTAATGTGAGGCAATGCATATAAAAAATGCTCCAAAAAGAATTATTGGCTCTTCAAAGTGCTGCTGAAATCTTCTCTGTCAGTTACTTGTTCAAATTCTTGAAATATGAAGGGTTTCCTGAGAAACCATGTTTCTCATGCTGGAGAAATTCTCCAACAAATTTTACATGTTGGAATGTTGTGAAAGGAGAATTGGAAGAAAAAATGTCAAACAGAACAACAACTCACCTTAAGAGATGATTTGATCTTGGATTCTGCTCAGAGGAGGAGAACTCTTTGTGGAAGTAGAAGCCATTACTGTCCCATGGAAAGAGAGCTGACAGAGTCTCAAGGAGAGGGTATTTCCTTTGAAAAAAAGAACAGCCTATTGAAAATAATAATTCCCTGGAATAAGGTACTGAACTTTGAAAAGTGAACATGGTTATGCCTTTGGAGATTTATCTAGAGACCTCTAAGCTTTAAAGGATCTCTTTTGGCAAGGGTAGTTGAAGTGAACTTGCTTTACAGTAAAATACTTCTTTGGTGATCGTTTTAGTTTTTATCCAAGGTTAGAAAGTCACTCTTAAACAAGGAACTTGTGCTATTGCTTTGTACTTTGTTCATGTTTATCATTTAAATGCATTTTCTGTATATATTTGTATGAATCACTCTTAAGGTAGATTGAAATCTGAAAAAAATGTTTTCACTTCAATTCTTTTGTTCAAAAATAGTGCTTCCTTTGAGGAAAGAGATCAGCATTGGTTTTTGTTGCTGCTTCTGTTTTCTTATAGCTGGGAGCTTTTTTTTCTCAGTACAAATTTCAATTCTTCTGAAAGATCAGAGTCACATGAAATCTGTATATCCAGGGGTACTATAACTTGTTTTCAACTGCCTCAAGATCACTTCGATTCTATTTTTTTTTTACTTATTATATTTTTAATTCCTTTAGAAATATTTTCCTTTTTCCTCTTTCTTTGGGGCTAAAGGCCTGAAGTGGAAAGTATAAGCAGAAAGTGGAATATTTTTTTCTCTCTAAATAAAAGATTACAGAAGATGCCTGAGGAGACTTAGGCCTTGAGAAAATGAGCATTTTAATTCATTCTTTGGGGACTATTTTACATTTTGGGGACCTTTGTGATTTTCTTCGTACTTTAATTTAAGTATTTTGTCTGTGAGGCCTCATTTAATGATGGCAAATTGTTATTAATAAATGAAGAAGGTAGGGATTTTGATTCAGTGAAACCTGACCCTCTTATGTTGGATTTACAGCTCTGAAGCTTTTTTTAATTCAGTGGTGAGAAATATTTAAAGTGTAACTAAGTTACTCAGTCTTTTTGGATTTTATGTAAAAAATATGAAAGGAGATAGCTACCAGTGATTCTCCAAAAGTCGCTAGATTTGTACAGTAAGTAACTTTACCCAATACTTACATGTGAATTTGGGGTGTTCTGCTCCTGGCAGTTAATAGTGAATGTCAGGGATTTTGTTTATTAATGAAAACAAAAGTCTCACATAGGGGGCCGGGCGGTGGCACTGGAGGTAAGGTGCCTGCCTTGCCTGCGCTAACCTAGGAAGGACTGCGGTTCGATTCCCTGGTTCCCCATATGGTTCCCCATGTCTGCCAGGAGCGACTTCTGAGCGAATAGCCAGGAGCAACCCCTGAGCATCACCGGGTGTGGCCCAAAAACCAAAAAAAAAAAAAAAAGTCTCACATATAACCAAACTTAAATGGGTAGAAATGAATCAATTCGAATCAGAGCAGGTATACTCTGTGATTAAAGTAAGTAGTTCATGGATCTGGAACTTGGAGACCTGTGGTCTGTAACTTGACTCTGTCATACTGAATTTTACCAGGATGAAGAAAGGAACAATTGAGAGAGGGGAATCCTATGTTTTATCATATAGACTGGTTGCTCTTATTATCTGATCCAGGTTTATTATATATAAGAACACATTTTGATTATCATTTTCTCAGATATGCAACAATAGAAATACATACTTCCAAATTATAGATATAGACAAGTCATGATTTTTATCAAGAATTGCAAAAATGTCTCCAACTGACCTCACCCTAAATGTCCTGAGGGTTTTTTAATGTCATTTTAAAGAACTAAAACAAGTTCACATGTTGGCAATGAAGCAGGCATTTGAAAGTCTATTTGGTTTAAAAACCCAGAAGGTACATGTCAGTCATGTAATGAAAATTACAGTGCACTAGATAAAGAAATCTAGCATCCACAGGACAAGAAAAAAAGCTGAGGAAACAGAAATCAAGCATTCTGGAGTTCTTCAGAAAAATCAAAGTCAGAGGTGAAGGCATGACCTTCCTTCCAATTGGAGAGAAAAGCTTATAAATTAGAGAAAGCAGAGTAGAAACCTGTGGGAATTTTTTCCTCTCACAATAAACCCCAAGGTTAGGATATTCTGCTGGGATGACCAATTTTGGTCTTAATATACAATTTAGGTCTTAGGTTTACAAACAGTGTACTGAATAGACTAGCAGAATTGTGCTCAGAAAAGCATAGAATGAAACAGGTTAGAGTGTTTTAAATGTAGAGGACAACATGGATAAAAATAGAGTAGGAAACTGTCAGAATTTTATAGTTGAAGAGTGCCTGCTGATTGGCTATGTGAAATAGCCAAGCTTCTGTTCTTAAAATACCTATTGCATATTAATATTCTCATTCATTAGCCTTAATATCTCAGTCAATTTATTCTATAGCTGAAGTGTTGAGAGTACAGTGGGAGAGGCGGGATAATATGGTATTCAATAAATGGACAACCACTGAGAATTATCTAGTCAATACTAAGGCTTGGGCAGTCAACATGTATTTGTTTATGTCCTTATATGTTCGTTTTATTTTCTGTTGGACAGAGATAGAAGATATGAATTCGATTGGCTTTAGATACAAACCTTTAAGCAAAATTCTCCATGGGAAGTAATGCATGTGAGGGCAAGTAAACTATAGCTATAATTAATGTGTTGCTGGAGGCATAACATAGAGAAGTTTAATAATTAAAATTCTTAGGGGATTGGTGATCTTAGGACTTATACTTTGGTCAGTTTTACCTCCAGGACCTCTATTAGACAGTGGGCGAGACAAAACAATATGCAAGACATGTGAGACAAAGTGCTCAGACTCAATCAGTTATGACAGTGGTATTAAAATGATTCAACTGGGAGTCGTAAATGATTAATGTGCTAGGAACACTAATGGAAAATAGAAAAATAAGGAACAGAGGGGTCATTTTGACTAATGATGCAAATTTTAAGAAAGAAAGACCACAGTAATAGAAATGAAGAATGATCTTTGATGGGCTTATTAGTAAATCATGCTTATGGGGGTCAGAGGAGTAGCTCAATACTAGATAGGGCACTGGGTTCAATTCCTGACATCCGCCCCCCCTAACCCCCTAGCCAAACAAAATGAATGAACTTGCTTAATTGCCTCTAGTTGCTGTGGGTGCATTAAAATGTTGCTTTGAAATTATAAAGCGAGTCAAAGCTTCTCTGGAAAAAATGCTTTCTACTGAATACATTTCAGTTCTAATTATTTCATACTTTAATATAGAGTCTAAAATGTCCAAGGATGGGAATAGGAGAGCTTGTGTATAAGTAGGAAAGAGACCTTGTGTCCTTAAAGGTTTGTATCTAAAGTCAATCAAATTCATATCATCTATCTCTGTTCAACAGAACACAAAACAAAAATATAAGGACATAAGCCGGACTGGAAGGTCCAGTTCACGACATGAAGCTCACCACAGAGAGTGATGGGTGCAGTCATAGAAATAATTATACTGAGAACCATTATAAGAAAATATGACTGAATGTGGGAAGTAGAAAGCCTGTCTAGAGTACAAGCTGGTGTGGGGTGGGAAGGAGGGACACTTGGAACATTGGTGATGGGAATGTTGCAATGGTGGAGTCTTTTTTTATATATAAAATGCTAAATAATAATAATAATAATAATAAAAGGATAAAAATAAGAAATAAAAAGAGATACTAAAAAATAAATTAAGGTAGAAAAGAGAAGAGAATGTTTCTTATTGCTCTTGAAAATAGCATATACAGCCTAAGTGGCTTTTGAGTGACATAAGCAGCTTTTTATATAGATATTGTTTGATGAAAAATATGTTTTGGGCTTTGGGACCACACCTGTCAGTACTTGAGGAATACTCATAACTCTGTACTTGAGGATTGCTCCAGACAGTGCTTGGGGAATTTTTTGTTGTCAGGAGTCAATCACATTGGTTGCAAGCTTCTTAACCCCTGTACTATCTCTCTAACCTTTCTAGCCTTGGTGAAATTATTTTACTTCAATAAAGTGTAAATAAAAGCAGAATGTGGTCAGAAGG
The DNA here is from genome assembly GCA_004027635.1 of Crocidura indochinensis. Classification (NCBI taxonomy): domain Eukaryota; kingdom Metazoa; phylum Chordata; class Mammalia; order Eulipotyphla; family Soricidae; genus Crocidura; species Crocidura indochinensis. The sequence continues at coordinate 14,769 of PVKC010015311.1, forward strand.
ATTCTGACATTTGCCATAGAATTAGAATACAAATATATGGGTTTTAAGAATTTGAAAAATGATAGGAAATAAAAATTTCTAAAATATTGAAATATTGGAGCTGGAGCAATAGAACAGCAGTAAGGTGTTTGCCTTGCACACAACCAACACAGGACAGACGGTGGTTCTAATCCTGGCATCCATATGGTCTGTTGTGCCTGCCAAGGGTGATTTCTGAGCACAGAGCCCGGAGTAACCCCTGAGCACTGCCAGGCGTAACCCCCCCAAGAAAGATGGTGTAAAATATTGAAATATTTTAAATTTTAAATTTAATAGCAATTTGGACAGTATATGTATGCAATGCTTATTTTTCCTAAAAAATCTTGATTTCATGTATTATTGCTTGATTTTAATAGATACTAGCAATTAACTATGACTTAGGCAGAATTTTCAAAATTTTTAAATTAGGGCATATATTTTAAGTCATCTATAATAATAGGATAATAATAAGGTGCATTAATGTGTAGCCACTATTTTCCACTTATTGTATTTTAAAATACATCAAAATCATTGATCCATGCATCTTTCATTTGTCTATCGCATGCCATGGACATCTAAGTCATCACAAATAAATTTGCCCTATTCTTTATCCATTTTATGCAGTACAATTTGTTCAGCCAATGTTATGTTAGTGCCATCACCTATTTATTTGCTTTAAAGTTGAATGCCTTGGTAATATAATTATGCAATCTATATTTAAAAACATCTTAACCAGTGCTGTTACAGACGTGGGGAGAAGGGAATACACTGTGTAATTATGATGGTCCAGCTTTTTTGGAAAACAATATGGATAGTTCTCTAAAAACTAGATTCTGAGCTTCCACGTGATACAGTAATACCACTCCTAGTGATATACATTAGGGAAACTTCAAAAATAACATACAGAAAAGCTCTCTACACTCCTATTGCAGCATTCTTTGCAATAGCCAGAATACAGAGACAATTCAAGTGTCCAAGAAGAGATGAGTGGATAAAAAACAGTGGTACAGCTACAGAATGGAATACTATGCAGCTATTAGGATGGATGAAATCATGACATTTGCTTATACATGGCTGGATATGGAGAGTATTATGCTGAGTAAAATGAGTTAGAGGGAGAGGAATAGACATAGAATAATCTCACTCATTTGTGGTATAAAAGGAAAAAGATAGTGTAATATCCACAGATAATAGAGATGAGAGCCAGAAGACCAGTCCATGATTGGAAGTTTGTCACAAAGAGTGGCACTGTTCAGTAGGGTAGAGAAGGGACCACTATGACAATAATAATGGAAACTATCACTCTGTGCTGAAAGGAGATAAAGTGATATTCACAATAACACTTTATTAATGATAGTGCTAACCACAGTGACTAAAAAGGCAGAGAGAGAAAGAGTGAGAGAGAAGTAAAACGCTTCCCCAGAGGTAGGCAGGGAAAAGGTAGGAAGGAAACTGAAAACATTGATTGTGGGAAATGTGCGTGGGTGAAGGGTGGTGTACATTGTAAGACTGAAACTCAATCATGAACAACTTTGTAATTGTGGTGTTTAAATGAAAGGAAAGAAGTCTTGCTAGTGTTTCTGTAAGTTACTTTCTGAATGTGAAGTCACAAAGTCATGGATTTTGCACATTTAGTGACTGTCAAATTCTCTTCACATTGGAGTCGCACTCTCCTCCAAAGAAAGCATCTAGTTCTGATATGCTAATCATCACCTAACATTAGTCATTTTAACTTTTACCAATCTAATGAACTTCCAACTCAAAATGGTAAAGTGATAATTTAAGTGTTCTCCGCTAGGACCATATGGTCTTCTGTATGCCATATATGTGTTTCTAGGGGCCACAGGTGAAAATTGCACAAATACCAGAGGGGGAAAGTCCAGCAAGAGACTAGTGGGCCAACTGTTAGGACCGGGTGAATATAGTTGGAAGAGGCCCAAAGTCAGAGAACGAAATTACAGCTCCCAATTTGGGGAAATCTTCCAAGAAGTGCTCAAGGGGACCCAGTATGCAATCCTTGTGGCTTTCAGGACTGCATCCTAATGTGCCCTGGAGAATTCCAGGTGTGAATCTCTGGGCCTCTACATTGCAGGATTTCAGCCCTTTGATCTTCCTCTAGAACCCTGGAGAAAGAATATATATATATATATACATATATATATAGATAGATATATAAAGAAAACTATAAGAAAAATAAGTAATTGTACTACCTATTGCTGGCAATTTTGAAGAATATGTGGATGATAAAATACACAGGATTTGGATGATTGGATAAATTCAGTAGAAACCAAGATCCAAGCTAAAGCCTGGGGTCAGTACCAATTACTAGAGAGGGCCATGGAGCAATCAGAAGTGTTGCTCATTGCATAGAATTGTGTTTCTACAGCCAGACCTTTTAATGTTTGTGGGTCTTTTTAATCATAACTGCTTGTAGGAATGGAATTTTTCCCTTTAACTAAAGCTCAAGTGCTGTTCCCAATAGAAACCGTGTTGGAGACAAATTCCAGTAAGAATGGGTGTCTAAGTGAATGAACCGCAGGTATGTATGCAGGAGATTAAGGTCTCTGTCTCCACAAAAGGTTCATTCCCAGGAAGAGAATATGACACACTATTCAGTCCCTAAGGTATCTGTGACTATCCCATGGTCACAGCTTTTGCCTGGATATTGACATAGTTCCTTACACCTTGTCAAAGGTGTAACCTTGAAATATTCCCTGTATCATAATATTGCTAATAACCTGAGTAGGCTTTCTACTCAAAGGAATGGTGCTTGTGAGTATAAACATATAGGGTTTCTTGCTACTTTGCCTAAATCACATATTTAAATGCATGAAAGGACAAAGTTCAACTGATATTTGATGGAAACCAAGAAGAAAAGTAGGAGAACAAAGATGAACACTTCACAAAAATTAAATATAAATAATTCAAGTAATGGGAAAATTTCAAATGTCTCAGTAAACAGGCTTTTCATCCATAAAATAAAAGTTTATGAAAGTAATAAAATAGTTCTTTTTTAATAAAATCTTTATATAAGCACCATGATTACAAGCATGATTGTAGTTGGGCTTCAGTCATAAACAGAACACCCCCTTCACCAGTGCAATAGAGCTCAGATATTAAAAAGGAAATGATGAAGAGAAGAAAGGAGAGAGAAAGAAAGTGGCTAAAATAATAGAAGAAATATCTGTAGTAGAAGAAATGAAAATTGGGTTCAACTATCAAGTAGAATGAAGGAAAAGAAAAGTCACTGTTAGCCTGGTTGATTAATTACATTTGACATTTTATTTTTCCTCTCAGTAACTACCAGTTCCTTTACCATATACTGTAACTGGTCAATTGATGGTTTTCAGCAGGTTAATGTAGAAACTGGGAGAAATTGGTTCTTACTAGTTTTCGAACTTGTCTATGGACCCAGTGGCTATAAATTTACAAAAGGTGGCATTTTGTTACCTAAGAACTTTGTCTGAGAAGAAATCAGTACATCTGAAGGCAAGTTTCAGAGGTGGGAAGAAAGAGACTCATATCTAAAGCATTGTTTTAATCATCCTTGTAATCAAAAGTGGATTTCTCATTAAAAATAGAATCTTTATTTGAGAAAGGTAAAACAGGGGTTAAGAAGCTTGCCTTGCATGCAATTGACCCCAGTGCAAATCTCTACAGCCACATGTGGTCCCCTAAGTGCTGTTGCCAGGAGAGATCCTGAGCACTACCAGGTTTAGCTACTAAACACAGTCAAACAAAGCAAAAGAACAGAATAGTTCATAGGAGCCATAGTCACTACCTAAATGTATTACAAAATAATTCTAGTTTCTGAAGAGAGAATACCTTAAGTTTTCAGAAAGAAGATATACTTTTACTATAATGTTTGAATGCAAGTACTAAAAGTAGTCAATATATCAAGAGAGGGCACAAACATTTTAAATAATAATTTTTTATTTAGTTGGTTACCACCCAAATACGAATGCAAAATGGGCAAATCTTTTTTTATTCATTGGCATTCAGGAAATTTGTGAAAATATTATGACAGCAGTTATCTCAGTAATAAGAAAAATGAGAAGGACCTAGGCAAATAGATGCTAGGTCAAAGGGCAGAGGTCAATGGAGCAGGTGCCTAAAATATCCCCTCCAGTGGTAAGAAACTAATATATCCTTAAAAAAAACAAATTCACCAAGCTAGTTATTATTAGTTGATCTGTTATGTTTTGTTTCTGAACATTAGGTGGCTTTGATTCTATGTTGACGTCTAAATTGGTATGTTCCTACTGGGCTAGTAGTATTGAAAAATTTGAAGGAGTTTTGTGACTGTATTTGCAGCCCTAGGTACAGGAATTTCAAGTTCGGTGGGTAATATTGTGGCATCTGTGGATCATGGGTTTGGCTTCCAGACTTCCTAGAGTATGAAAAGACATGGAAAGAGTGCCTGCATTCAATCTGGCAAAGTTTTGATAATGCCAGCCCCAAATGACATACCTAAAGTTCAACAATTGTGGGTGATATGTGCATCTGGTGAGACTTCATCAGGGCAGAGATTTGACCCACCTCTTTTCCCAGGATTGCCTATTTTCAGTTGGGAAACCTGTGCTTACATAATTGTTTAGGTCTTGGTTTACATCTCTTTGAAGAATAAAGTGTTTGGAGCTGGCTGATGCAAACATGGTAGTAGCAGTTATGTGGCATGGTTTTGGGTACTAGGTCTTCTGGAAGTAGGAGAAGGCAAAGAGAGGGTGCCTACATTCAATCTGACAAAGCCTTTGTGATGTCAGCCCAAATACCATTGTTCTGGCGCTTTGGTCAGTTATGCTTCTTTGCAAAACTCAGTGGTTAAGAGTTAAAGTTCATCCATTGGTAAAAAGGCATTTATGGATAGTGGGTGTAGCTGACAAGGCTTCGGCAGGGAGTGGGAGGGCTTGCTGCATGTCCTCCTAAAATTGCCTGTTTTCAACTGTGAGGCCAGTGTACCCATGCTTTTTTGTGGCTTAGATTGGTAGCATCTCTTTCAAGAATGGCTAACATATTCTTTATGGGTCACTCTCTTGGTTTTAAAGTGAATAATATCTACATGCTTGCAAAAAACCTTGTAAAGATTCTCTATTAATATTTCATTTTTATATTCAATCTCTGGAGAAAGCTCAAAAGACTGGGAATCTAAAGGAAAAAGTTAATTGTTTAGAAGGTAGTCATTGCAACTGGGGACAATAAAGATTCGCTTTACACAATTATGTAGTGTCTGTAACTCCTTGGAGTAAAATTTAGTGGAATTGGCATGGCCATGGGTAGATAAGTGATTATGAGGTCACCTTAGAAATAGAACCAAAAGGAGATGGAACATATAAGCTCGGAGACTAGAGACACCCTCACAAAAGCAAGCCATTTAGCTGGTGCTAATATTTCTTTGATGATTTCCTTCAGACCAGCAGACTGTACTTATTCCCTCTCTCTGGGAAACTCTCCACAACCCAGGTTCAATAATCGGTTTTGTTGTTGAGATAGTTTAGTAGGAAGATGCACAATAGATACACTTTTCTGGAAAGAAATGTGCTATAAGGTTCGATCCCCCAGCATCCCATATGGTCCCCCCGAAGCCAGGAGTGATTTCTGAGCGCATAGCCAAGAGTAACCCCCGAGCGTCAAATGGGTGTGCCACCCCTCAAAAAAAAAAAACCTGCTATAGTGATGGGCTAAAATCATGATTCTTAGATGGACTGGTCTATGTGTTTTAAATATATAAAAAAAATAGGAGGAAGGAAGTAGACATGTTCTACTTTTATTTTCCCCTCTTAAATTAAGTGTGAAAGAACTTTGCCTCTTTTTAGAGATGGTAGAGTCTAACTTGCAAAGAGCACAAACACAGAAAAAACCCTAATTGGTGATTAAAGTAGAGGAATTCAATATTTTTTGATTGTATGGCAAAAACTTACATTCTCAAAAATAAACATTTCTAATGAGATTTAGAGACTACAGGGCAAACTATAATGGTATAATAAAGACTTTTTAATAATTTAAAATAACTAGGGAGAAAGAAAGATGAGTTTAGGGCATAATGTAAACCATACAGATTCAATGAATTGGAAAATGAAAAATTAAGTTTATATATTAGATTATCTTATACCTTTGCAAATAACTTTCTTTAAGGAAGCTTTTCTTCTTTCATCAACCACACACAGCTATTTGATTTCAATGTCTTTCTATGTGACAAAGTAAATAATCTAGGAAATATTTAGGATATGAATTAGACTTTTATAACAGGCTAGATTTGGACAAAGGAGAAAGGATAAAAGTGCTGAAGGAAATAAATGGGAGATGATCCCAAATATGTCAATAGGCAATTTGGGATTTATTTATGAAGTCTACACATGTGATGAAAACATTAATCCAACTAGTGGTAGGAAAACACAGATTTGGAAATTAATGTATTAAAAATAATCCAGAGATACAGAGTACAAGTTGGTGCATGCCTTGTATAAGGCTGATCCCAGTTCAGTCTGTGGCGCCACATGGTCTCTTGAGTGTCATCAGTTGCGATCCCAAGAAGTGCTAAGCATCACTGCTAAGTATCAAGACCTGAGCAGTGCCAAATTGTCTGACTGCTGCATTATAGCACCAGCCTGACTGGCAGATAATCACTAGGTACCCCTTTCCCAGGCCCAAGAAACTTGTGTCTACAAAGTTTAATAAGAAAAAGCAGGATGAAGGGGCCGGGCGGTGGCGCTGGAGGTAAGGTGCCTGCCTTGCCTGCGCTAACCTAGGACGGACCTTGGTTCGATCCCCTGGTTCCTCATATGGTTCCCC
>PVKC010015312.1:0-21511 GCA_004027635.1 Crocidura indochinensis
CCCAAACCCCCTCCTCCCCAAGAAAAAGAACCGTAAGTAGGATAGTCCTGTACATACAACTATAACAATTGTATTTGTTTTTCTGGGCAGTGGGTCTCACTGCTAAGTGGGTACAAGATTCCCTCTGAGACATATGAACTGTCTTGGAATAAGGCAGAGCAAATACACCAGGTGGCCAGTTTATACATTCAGCAGTGGCTTATGGATAAATGAGTGAATCTAATATGAACTAAAACAATAAAAAAAATCAGGGATCAGGGATGTAGTAGATGTAGAGCAAGGTTTTACATGTGTTTGGTCCCCGATACCATGAAAAAATACTCAATACATAGAGATATTTTTGTTCAATTTCAAAATATTCATGTGACTATTCCTCTAGTTATGAACAATAAAACTGTTTCCAGTGTTTTTGCAGTTATAAATCATGCTTTGATACATCACCTTGGAGGGAGTTGTCTGCATACACTAGAGTGATGCCTTGAATACATGGTGCATGGGGTTTAATCCCTGGTTTTACATACAAACAAACAAACAACACAATAAAACCTTCCTAGATAGACTACAGAGAAAGCTCAAAGAGCTGAAGCACATTCTCTGCATGCAAGAAGCCCAGGTTCAGTATCTAACACCACATGATCCCCAAGTATTGTTGAGAGAGACCCCAAAGCAAAAAGCTGTGAATAGACCCCAAATGCCATTTGATATGTCAACACTCCCTTCAAAAAACCAAAACCACTTCCAAGAATTTGCATCTTTATACACTCTCGTGTATATGTTTCTAGCGCAAATTCCTTAAAGAGAAATTATTGATCTGGAAATGTGCCAGTTAAAACTGTGATAAATACTGTCAAATTTCCTCCAAAGAGGGCTAGAGAGATAACATAGCAAGAGTGTTTGCCTGCACACAGCCAATCCAGGATGGATGGTAGTTCAAATCCCGGCCTCCCATATAATCCCCTGAGCCAGCCAGGAGCCATTTCTGAGCACAGAACCAGGAGTAACCCCTAAGCACTGCTGGGTGTGACCCAAAAACCATAAACAAAAAAAATTTTTCCTCCAAAGAGATGTTTCATGCTTATATCTCAATTATATCTCTTATTTCATGGGAGCTGATCTCTGCAGCCACAAGTTAAATTTCAGCACAAATTCACCACTGCTCAGAGCTGGACATTGTTGAGCTGGTGACTCACACATCAGGAGGGCCCACCACTGGATCCTGTTCCCCATTTTTAGACCTACAGTTTCTAATCTGACACAAAGTGTCCAGCAAGCCTTTATGTTTCTCCATCCAATACCTACACATTCTCTACTGCATCCCACCTGGCTGCCTTCACTGGGTTCCAAAGGACACAAAACTCCATTTCTCCATTTCTTACTTGTTCATTTTCCTGTGGAAATGACAGCTTTTTCTATAGTAATGGGAACTTTGAAAATAATAGATGCTAAAAAAAAGGAAAGAGGAAAAGAAAAATAATAGATGCTGACTGGGGTCACAGGGGTTCGTAACATTCAATGGGGTTTAGGTGTGTGGAATTAGATTGGACTCCTCCAGGAGTTTCCCCCCAATATCTCCTTTTCCTTCATGTTCCTGTTTTACCTCCTCGTCTTTCTGTCAACTTTAGCTTGTCCCAAAGCCCCTATGAAGGCCTTCTATGTTTTTCTTGTCCTTGTTGTCAGGCCTCATCCTCTATTAGACTCTGAAATCTAAAAGTTGTGCCTGGACTCTCTCAGCTCAGCTTCTCCCAACGGCATTTTAGGGGCAATTTCCCAAAAGTGGGTCACCCCCCTGGAGAGATTTCAACCTCAGTGGTCATAATAGACTATGTCTGAACTTCCTCTCCTAAGTTGGAGATGCTCTACTCTGAAAAGAGAAACAGTTTTTCCTGTGTGACGACAAGAATTCCTCTTTCCACTTTTTCTTCTCTCTACTCGACCCCACATAGCAGAGAGAGGGTGATTCATCTTGCCTCATACACTCCAATCTCTCATTACCTCTCTGTCAGACTGTCTTCCTTGGTTTAATTACAGTGCCCTAGAATAAACACATCTCCTCCTTCTAATAAACACATCGCCTTATCGGCTCTTCTATGTCACTTCTGTTTTGTGCCCACTCTCCCCCTTTCCTCCCACTGATGTCTCTAAATGCCTGATAGCACTGCAGCTACTCATCCAGAAGGTCACTGCTCCTGCCCCTCTGAGTTCTATGGGATTCGACCCAGTGACCCTCTCTCACTCTCATGGTCTTCTGACAATGCATATAGGTGACAGGGAAAAAAATCCATATTGCCTCCCAATCACCCACTTGAAGAAAATTGGCATCTTAGTTCCAGACTTTTCTCAGAAGGAAAAAGAATTTTTTTGGACAGAAAATGCCCCCAGGAAGTAATATGTGGTGGAGTCTTACAAAAGGAATGTCTTCCAAGAATCCAATTATTCAGAGTCTCTGTGACTAGAAATTTTTAACTCTCAGGGGTCAGGGTTTACCCTGCAGGGGCAAGCATCCAAAAAATGAGAAGCTAGAAGGAATGACGGGTTCCTAAGGGACAGAAGACACCTGTTCCAGTTGAACCCCTGGAAGCACCAAGGCTGTCCTCTAATTTTCTAAGAACTAATTGTTCCTAGGCCTAGAGGGACCCCCTTCACATAATCACTTTCTTTAGAGACATCATTCCCTGGCAGGAATAGCCTTCTCCTTTCTTTTCTTTTTTCCCTTAACCCATTTAACTCCATCTAATTCTTCACAGAGACCACCTTTTAAAATCTATCATCCACATTGGCACAAATGTCTGGTTGGCCTATCTGGAATGAGGCCTAGAGCATGTTGAAACCAAACAAACCAACACACAAACCCTGAACAAGAACCACTGATTTGTCTGATTGTTAACCAGGACATCAGTTAAACTGTTTTACTTAAGTTACTGATTTGGTCAACGTGATTAATTAATTCCCTTCAAAAACCTAGAGTCCAATTCTAGAAAAAATTATTAGTGGTTTCTGTGTTCATTACCTTTAAAAATAAGCAGAAACAAGTCTTCTCTGAACTGGCGTTGGGTAGGTGGAATTTTGCCAGCTGGTTTTAAATGCTATCCGGCTGCAGGTGTGAAAATGCAGCACAATGGTCTATGTTACCCAGAATCCAGACATCATCTAAGAAGTTATGATGACTCGATAATGCAGGAAAGACTTCTAGAAATATAAATAGAATATCTGTAAGCCAGAGGTATTTTTAGTTTATATTTTGTGGGAAACTCTGCAGGCTCATACCTATGAATTTCAAATTGATTCAATTTTTCTTATTTTTTTTTAGAAACAGAAAAGAATAACAAGTTAATTTCTCAAGGTGGTCCCAGACAACAACCATATAAAATTAATGCGGGGGGGGGGGGCGGTGATGAGCAGTGGCATAGTGGTAGGGCGTTTGCCTTTCACGGGGTTGATCCAGGACAGACCACGATTCGATCCCTCAGCATTTCATATGGTTCCCCCAAGCCAAGAGCAATTTCTGAGCGCATAGCTAGGAGTAACCCTCTCAAAAAAAAAATCAAAAAAATATTCCCCCACCCCCCCAAATGTGATGCTCTGGGCAGTCTTCAATTCAGATGGGAATCTGTGTCAAATAGCAACTTCTTTTATATTACAAAAAGCCTCATATCAGGGCATTCTACTCTGACAGAAGAATCATTTCGATGATTTTTTATCCACCCCATCAGCTCCGATCTCCACTGTCCCAAGCCCCTGAACTCAAGAACTATCATGTTAGCTGACAGTCATTGCTCCAAACAGCTGCCAAAATGAAGCATTCTCTCCTGCACCATCTCACTATTTCCTGACCCCCAAATAAGCCATATTTAAACTAGATGTGTGCTCCCATATACATCTAACTTCTAATAATTTTTTAAAAGTTCACTGCGTTCTTTTTCATAGTCTTTAAGAACTTCCAAAAGAAGTTTCCCTCAAATGAGCCATTTTGGCAGCTCGATTATTCCAAGCAGTGCTTGGGAGAGACCATCCAGTAAATTCCAGGAATTAAACCCCAGGTTCCCATCAGTAAAACATATATTCAAGTCCTTTGAGCTACAATCCTTGGCCTGAACATTTCTTGAATCCCAGCTGAAAGAATGTTAAAGGGTGAAGAAACATTTTCTGTAAACACTTCCCATTGATTTCTTTTCCTTTGGTAGATTTTCAAATATACTCATTGGGGCAGTTAAATAGGAGGGAGACATTAATATCTGGTGACTATGATAATGTAGAAACCTTGCGAGACTCTGCTATAAAAAGAAACTACCTTCTCCCTGGACCTCCATGTCATTTCTTGAAAAAAAGAGAGGGTGAACTGTGTCTGTCTGTGTTTGAGGAGGATGAAACCCTTCATGTTTTCAGCCTCTTTGAGCTTCTGTGAACAGTGGAAAGAACAAAGTATCATTTTCCTTAGGGCAGAATAATTAAAACCAATTCTCCTGAGTCCCATCACACTATGAATGTCTCTCAAATTGATCATGCCTTGATTTTTGAAGAACGGAGCTGTTCTATGTCATTTATTTATTTATAATCGCTTTTCTTTGTCACTGTGGGTCATTTAGACACATCACCCTAGGGCTCTAGGGAACTGCTCACGTTCATTAGGGAAAGGAAACCATCTTTCTTTCAAATAAGCAATTTAATTGCTTCAGGAATAAGTCTGTAATTACTGGAGTAGTGGGATGTGCTATTGTTAATAAGATGGAAAAAAAAAACTAACCTGACTCCAAATTAGATGGGGTCTTTTACTACAGAGACTGTAATGGAAGGTGGGAGTTTCCTGTGGCCTCTGAATGGGCTACCAGTACGAGCTGGGCAGGTAGAACAGACTTCCTCCTGCCTTGTGCTATGTGCAGCTGGTTGACCCAGGAGAATGGACTTGACCGTGTTCAGGTGATTGTTTGCTTCAATCCCCAAGTGACTGGTGGGAAACAAAGGGATAATGTGAGAGCCAGACAAGGTCTGAGAAATGCATTTTTTTTATATCCAGAGACTCCAGCCTATTCAAATTAGAGTGAACAAATTTCAAGGAGATTGATAATAGAAATTTGACAGACACACAGTCATGTCGTCTTCTCTCTAGGTAATCTCATTTTCTCATCTTCATTGTGTCAGTCATTCCATCTGTTGTACACTCGATCAATTAACCCAGCTCATAACCAATTCATTTCCTGTCCTGTTCTAGAGAAGCTACTTGGCTCTAGGGCAAGGTCCTGGTCCTTTGGGAGCATTTACAGCTTCCTCCTTGCTGCTTCCTGTCAGGCTCTGTAATTTCTTTTTTCCTTGATTCTGTTTTACACTCACATTTTGAATCTTTAGCTATCCCACTTCCCTTTTGTGCCATCATAATAATAATATCAAATATAAGAAATATACATTTATTATAAGGGATATATATATTTCTTATAAATATATATTTTCTTATAAGGGATATTATGGAAAAATGAAAATCCTCCTTCTGTTTCCTTTTACTAACCACTAAAAATACCAGGGGTCAGAGAACAGTACAGTACATGCCTTCCCTGCAGCATCCCTGGTTCAATTTCAGTTCCACATGGTCTCCCAAGTTCTCTGGATGCAACCTTGGAGTATCACCTAGTGGCCCTGGAGACCTCTGAGCACCTCTGAGGTGGCCCAGATAATCTCAGGGGCTCCTCAATAATTTGCTTTAAACTGCCAGCCCTGTTGGCCAACAATAGCTAGCGAGGCCCCAGATCTCCTGAGCACCACTTTAGACATCTATTCCATCCCACAAAAGTATGAGACATGATCCCATGTCCCTCTGTGTTTTTCAGAGTCTAGACAAGTAATTAAGGAGCTATTAGGCACACTGATAGGAGAAAAGTATTAATGACATTTATACCTTGTATAAATATTAGATCATAGAGAACCAACAAAGCTGAGTAACTTATTCATGAGGTTTTAAAGATTATAATTATATAGTTCTTGCTAGAGCAGAGAATACTGGGAAAAGGTAAGGGAATTTCAGTCAAGGAAACAAACCAAAAGGTTCCCAAAAAAGGATTATACATATGTAAATTCTTCTTTTTTCTTTTTCTTTTCTTTTTTTTTTTTTTTTTTTTTTTTTTTTTTTTTTTTTTTTTTTTTTTGGTTTTTGGGCCACACCCGGCAGTGCTCAGGGGTTACTCCTGGCTCCACGCTCAGAAATTGCTCCTGGCAGGCACGGGAGACCATATGGGGCACCGGGATTCGAACTGATGACCTTTTGCATGAAAGGTAAACGCCTTACCTCCATGTTATCTCCCAGACCCCGTAAATTCTTCTTTATCCTTTGTAAAAAAGATCATTGCAGTACTATAGCCATTATTTCAAATCTGGGGACAACGAAGCCACCCAATGATGGATGAGTGGATAAAGAATTTGTGGTGCATACTATATTTATTCATATAAATACTCAGTTTCAAGACAGAATGAAGTCACCTTGCTTTTTGCTACAACATGAATTAAAACTGGAAAATATGCTAAGCAAAATAAATATATTGGGGATTAACAAACACTAAATTATTTCACTCAGAGGCTGTATAGAAAAAAATCAAAGAAAAGTAATTAACAATATCCAATAAAGCAAACTTTTAGACTCTGACAACAAAACTAAGGTAACTTATGATGGAGGAGACAGAGGGGAATAAAGGAATGTAGGGGAAAAAAGGGGCCTATTATACTTTAATGATAGGGATGATATGCTAATATTATACCCTCTTAAATATATAGACATTTACACTTAGTGGTGTTGGGCCATACCCTATGGCTACTCAGGGGTACTCCTAGTTCTGTGCTGAGGGATCACTCCTCGTAACATGCTGGAGACCATATGCAGTGCCAGAGATTAAATTGATGTAGGCTACATACAAAGCATTATATCCCTAGCCCAAAATTTTCCTCTTGTAAACTAATTTTACTTTACAACTTAAGTTTAAAAAGAGACCAAAAAAAAAAAGATTAGGCCAGTTAGGGGAAAGATTTACAAATAAATATCATTTTAGTACCAGAAATTTTAATTTAATTAAATGACCTCTTAAATCTATAAAAAGCATAAAATTAAATAATATATGAATTTGAAGTAAGACATACATTCAGTTTGAGTATTTTTATCAAGGTGTATGATTGAAAGCAGAATAGTATAACATAAAAAGAAAGTAAGACAGCAATAAACAAATAATAAAATATGAGTATGTGTAGGGGCCCGGGAGATAGCATGGAGGTAAGGCGTTTGCCTTTCATGCAAAAGGTCATCGGTTCTAATCCTGGTGCCCCATATGGTCCCCCGTGCCTGCCAGGAGCAATTTCTGAGCATGGAGCCAGGAGTAACCCCTGAGCACTGCCGGGTGTGACCCAAAAACCAAAAACCAAAAAAAAAAAAAAAATATATGAGTATGTGGAGAAAAATCCTGAGTAGATAGGTATATTTCCAGGGCCAAAATATGAAATAGGGCATTAATGAAGTGATTAAGAGATGTGTATTTTTATGTCAACTCGTATGCAATCAGTTACTTTATATACTCAAGTAAATTTATTTAAATGATTATCTATAGATTGCATGACGTATTAAAAATTAGATACATTTAGAAAGAATAAATGAATTGATGGAGGATTATATCACAAGATATCACTATGCCTGCATGTGATAATGCAGGTCATATAAATATCATTTTTAAAGGTAATTTCCATTCTTCCTCTAGACCCAATTTTATTAAATATCCCCTAAATTAACTGAAGACACCTCTTGGGATGTTTGCTCCACTCCATCAGTAAAATAGAGTGAAGACAACATAGGAAAACTTTTCTGTCATGAACCCAGAGGTTGACTTTATCGGGGTGAAGATGGGGTCTCAAACTCGGGGGCCGCTAGTTGTTGCAGCCCTCCGTACAACATTTTGTGGCCCGTGGCCGGCCTTCAAATATGTGATTTTTATTCGGTAAGCGAATAATCGTGAATTTGAAGGCCAGCCACGGGCCACAAAATGTTGTACAGAAGGCCGCAACAACTCGGGGGTCGCGAGTTTGAGACCCTTGCGAGTGTGAGGATTTGAATTTGATTCTGGAACAAAAGCATGTCAACAAGAAACCTCAAGAGAAAAAATATTCATGTCCTAAGAGAAAGAACTATCTTTGCTCTACAGAAAGGGGAGCACTGCCATCTGTGCCTGACAAACATGTCAGACATGCTTGGGGTGCTCTTCTAGAACAGGGTGCTCCTTATTGGTATCCCCTGGAATGACCACGGATTCCATCTTTTCTACACTTTACTCTGACTTCTGACCCATTGGCTTTTTCTGAGGAAATAAGAGTTGAAGGAGAACACAATATATTGTCTTCAGATATGCAGCCTAGATATTTTGTCTGTTTGGGGATAAAGGCATTTGAAAAACAAACGTGAGGAGAGGCTTTATGTGATGGCTCTTCTTCCACTTGAACATCAAGCCTATAGAAGCACAGTGTTGTCTCTCTCCTCCAGGAATTCATTTAGCTAAGGATGAATGCACCCTGGCAATGGAGTGAGCTAGAAGTCAGCAGCATATCCAGGCAAATTCTGAACAAATGCTCATCTTCCCAAATACTTGTTCTTCCAAGGGTCTTTCATCTCATTTCCAAATACTCCCCATAACTGTCCTCTCAAAGGTCCACACTCCTTCCTGCCTACCTCCATTAAGATAGTTTTTAAAGTGGTATTCCAAGCCACCTTAGGGAGTTACTGCTCATTTCTCCTCTGTTCAATGAAAGTATACACAGTAATAAACTTCTGGGTCTCTTTATTTATTATTATTTATTATTATTATGTATTTATTAATTACAGCAGCCTTACCTCATTGCTTTGAAAGCAAAAAATAAAAATGACTTATTAGTTTATTTATTTTTAAATTTTTTATTTTGATACCACACTAGGTGATGCACAAGACTTACTCCTGGTTTTGTGCTTGGGGATTATTCCTAGTAGTGCGTAGGGGACCATATGTAGGACCCAGATTAAACCAGGGTCAGCTACATAAAATGTTATCTCTCTAGCCTCTAATTTAATAGTTTACCATTATATTAGGTAGACTTATTGGCAGGTAACAGGAGTGAGTTAAGTGTGCCTTATGCACCAAGAAAGAATTTGGTACTAGGACACAGAAGTATGACAAGGCTTCAAAGGCAGGAGGGTAGGCCGACCTCTGCCAGGGCTGTAGTTCAGGATGGAGAGCATCACAGATGCTCATTCTTTCTGTCTCTGTCTCTCTAGATATCTTCTATCTATCTACCTCTCTTTCTCCCTCTCTTTCTCTCAACTGCCTCTTTCTCTGACACCAGATCCCATTTCCTCTACTTCCTTTCCATAACACTGAACCATATAGCTAATGAGCTCATGAGTGACCATCCCAGGCCTTAGCAGAGATAGACCAACAGTCTTCCCATTGCTGCTCAGGGAAGGGCGAATGTCATGGGCCCTGCTTGAATCACGTGCTCACCTCTAGCTCCATCATCTGAGACCTGCTATTCATGTCACAAATAGGCTATGGCTCTAGTAGGCCACTTATGGACATCTAAGACAGAGCTCATAAAAGACAGAAAACATTGAAAGCTGGACTCACAAGATACCCTAGTATCTTTCCCTTTGATAAAGGTGCCTCCACATAATTGCATACTACATAGCTTATTAGCATTATATAATGCAATATTATTGTTTTTGTTTCTAGACTTGATAGCCACATAAAATTACCAGGAATGAAGCCTGTGGTGTTATAATAAAAGGAAGCTCTGGGCCTAAAGGCATCATGTTGTCATAGGCTGAGTGTCCATTTATCTGTGCTAACTAGCCACAAAGGCCCATGTGATCATGTAAATAAGACTCACACATAATAAAGAGATAATTACCTCAGCTTTCTAGTTGCAACCAAATATCCTCTAGTTGCAGAGAAGACTTAGCAGGCTAATTAGTTGCATTCATTACCCCCTTTATTCCCCCAAGAATGATTCATGCTAGATCTTAAGTAATCTAAACCCAGTACTCAACATTTCAGCTATTTATCCTGAGTTTGTGTGTTTATTTACAGTCTTTTCTCAGACTTCCAGCAGCTGCATGAACAAGATGACAAGATGAAATGGTGGCTTCAGTACATTTGGATTTCAATATGTCAGTTATGGGTTCTCAAGAACAGCAGGGGAGAGCGAGAGCGAGCGAGCGAGAGAGAGACAGACAGACAGACAGACAGACAGACAGACAGAGACAGACAGACAGACAGACAGACAGACAGAAGAGACAGAGAGGATGGAGGAAGTAATAGGGAAGGGAGAGGGGAGAAAGGAAAGAAAGGGGAGAGAGGAGATTGAAAGCAGGAGAGAGGGAGAGATTACCTTTATGCCCTAGCCTTACCATGTTTAATGTATCTTATTGTCTTTGTTAGAAGCAATGAACTAAAACTGATTCATAATTAAGGAGAAAGAAATTACAAAAAAATTACATCGCTTCTTTTGAATGAAAATGAAAGCTAAGAAATTGTGAGCCTTTGTTTTTAAACCACTACAAGAGGTTAACACCTCTTATGCAAAAAGTACAAGGATAGACATCCTAAGGTGATTGAATTGGCTCAGCAGTGATTTCAAGAACCCAACCTTTTTCCACATTTTCTCTTGGAATCTTTAAGAAGATTTTATATTCACATAAAAGCAACTGCATCTCCAACCATCACATCTGTATTTAAGGTGGGACAAAGACAGAATATCCTGTGTTCCTCACTTCTCATTCCTTTCTTGTCTAATCAGGAAAAGAAAAGCTTTTTAGATCTTCCAAGTGACTTCCTCCAAAATTTAATTCCTAAAATTTATGTCGATGGCTCTGCAAGGAGTTCAGTTGATCTAGGAGAGAGACCTGAGCTGTCAAATGTCAGAGTCACCGACTAATACAACATGGAAGCAGGAATGGAGCCATGCAGTGGTCTCAAACTACGGCCTGTGGGCCACATATTATATTTGCTCCCATTTTGTTTCTTCGCATCAAAATAAGATGTATGCAGTGTGCATAGGAATTTGTTCGTAATTTTTGTTTTTACTATAGTCTGGCCCTCCAATGGTCTGAGGGACAGTGAACTGGGCTCCTGTTTAAAAGGTTTGAGGACCCCTGCTGGGGCACTTTCTTCCATACAAACAATCCCCAACATCCCATTATGGTGCATCAAGCTCTATCAGGAGTGATCCCTGAGCACAGAGTCAGGGGTGAGCCCTGAGCACTACTGAATGTGGTACAAAACCCAACTAACCAAACAAAACACAAGAACCACAATGAATTTAACAGTCCTTCAATAGTGTGAGGGAGAGGCTGAATCAAGAAAGTGTCTCCTACCTGCTCCATTTCCCCTGTGACACATACATACAACATGGGAGGATTCTGTGAATCAGTAAAGAAGTCAGGGTACTTGATTCTGGAGGAAACTCTAGACAAAGAGTTTCTATAGTTTTGTGGGCCTAATGGCTAAGAGGATGTGATGGGGGAAGGACTTAACATGAACAACACCTCTTCAGAGTGGAGGAAAAGAGTCTTTTGGGGGCGGGTTCCGAGCCAAAACCCTTCTAAATATGGGAAGACACATACACATAAGAGCAGGACCAGTGGGGTGAACACAGCCCTTCGGAACCTGCAGGGTGATGGTATAAGGACAGGTGGGCACATGCTAACCTCACATTCACAGACACTGACTGAGATATCTGACCGGTTAGGCCCTAGGCTATACTTTAATTATGCCTTAATGCTTATATACATTGCCAGAGGTCAGGCTGACATGGGGAAATAGAGCCTACCAATTTTCCCAGAAGGGGCACGGGGAGGCACTGAAACTAATATTAATAGATGCCTATGGTGCCCCCAGAAACACTTATCTATGTCCGCTCTCCCACATCAGACCTAGTGGATGTGCCTTGATCTATTTGAATTAAGTTACTTGTGTAATGCAAAATGCTGTTTCCTGAGGCTAAGTGAACAGTGTTCACTTACAAAGGTGTAAGTGACTATTAAAAACTCTATGGACCCCAAGCTTGGGGCTTAACTTACATCCTGTTGGTCAGGAGCAGTCGGATGCCAGCATGCTGACTTAATAAACTCTGCTTTGTGGTCACACATTGCCAAGTGGTCTCTTTGTTCTATCAATCGGTTGTTAACATGAACCTAACAGTGATTATGCAGCCTTCCTCAGAGAGACTTTTTTCTGGTAGGGAAAGACTATTTTATTTAGCCAGAAGAGGGACTCTAATGCTTCTTAGTTCAAGTAAGCTGACAAATTCAAGGCTGCATTCAGATCATCTAATTATTGTATCTGAATAGAGCACGAAGAGGGCAAAGATCTTAACCAGGAAACACTTCCTGGTGAAAGGAAGAAGTCACATAGATGATCGACAGTGGGGTTGGATGTAAATGAGGGAAAACTAGGCAGAGGTTAAGGAATACTATTGGATGGTGGAAGGGTAACAGTAAGCAAATGCAGAAGTTGACCAGCGAGGAGAGAGCAGTGTATAGGGAGCATGGTTGGCATTAGGGTCCAGAGTCAAAGGATGAGACCACACAAGTAGAATAAAGCAAAGTAGAAATTTATTCAGTCAACCAACAAGCCCCAAACTCTCCTGTCAGGGCCACCTCCCACAGGAAGCAATCCTACTGTGGGATAATGCCCAGATTATATAGGGTTGGCACAGGGAAGTTACCTTGTATTGTGACCATATTGTTAGCATCTAGGGGACTTTGCCACAACTCTCGAGTGACCTTGGTAGTTTATCTACTCTCACCAGATTCTCAGAGTGGTGCTTGTGGTCTCTAAAAGTCTTGGAGTCTACATAAAAACTTGGCCTTTATGGAGGGATAGTGCCTGGCACACAGCTGATCCAAGACGGACCTCAGTTTGATCCCCAGAGTCCTATATGTTCCCCCAAGCCAGGAATGATTTCTGAGCCACATAACTAGAAGTAACCCTTGAGAGTCGCTGAGTGTGCCCCCTCAAAAAAGAAGAAACTTGACCCCTCAATGAAAGCTTAGCCCTTTTTAGCCCTAAATAGAAACTTAACATTGGTCAACAAAATGGAGTTCCATCTGTTCTAGGCTTCACAGTTGAGATCAGAGGTAAATATGCGACTGGAGCAAAATGAGGCTATGATTTCCTTCGAAAAAGGCTAGAACCCACATGAAGACTCTTACTCAGAAACTGGACTCCTCAGCTTTCACCTAGCAACAAGCAAGTCTGAGAGTTTATCTTTTTTGTTTGTTTGTTTGTTTTTTTGAGCCACACCCAGTGACACTCAGGGGTTACTCCTGGCTATGCGCTCAGAAGTCGCTCCTGGCAGGCACGGGGGACCATATGGGAACCGGGGGATCGAACCGTGGTCCGTCCTAGGCAAGGCAGCCAGGCACCTTACCTCCTGCGCCACCTCCTGGCTCCCGAGAGTTTATCTTTGAAGCCTTAATGATAAGGGTAGAGAAGGGCCTGGTGGTGGGGAGGCATGTGGTGTGCAGACAGCCTGGCAGTCTCTGTCACCCAGGAAGGAGCACTTTCGTGACAGGAATTCAGATGTCTGATGACTCAACTGTGAATTTTTCAAGCACATTTTAATATATCTATGTAACAGATATCAAGATGGATAAAGAAAATGTGAATTTAAAGAGAAAAAGAATCCTAAGGAAAAATGAGGGGAAAGTAGAAATGAAAGAAAAAGTAAGGCAATAAAGATGAATCCCTTAGACTCTGCAGACAGGAAGTGAGGCCGGAGACATGGGGGTTCAGCTTTTCAAACTACAAAGGAAGTTGGTTTTATTCATCAAGTACAACTTGGTAGTCCTTGTAGGCTTTGCCTCGAATCACAAAATGACTGGACTAGTTTTGGGCAGTAACAGGATAACTCCCTGTCAGCATAAAAAAAATTGTCAGTCACAGTGAGTACTGCAGTTTTCCGGGCATGGAGTTCTACAAGCAACTGTCTGACCCTCTGTGTTTATTTACCATCCCCTCTGTTAAACTTTCAGCAGCTATAGGATCCAGATCATGCAAAGAAGAAAAAAAAATCTTCCTATGAAATTCATTTCTTTAACACTTAATTTTTTTCTTATTGCCAGTCAGAGATGAATTAGCAGTGATTTGACAGCCAATTAAAATTCATAGTGAGTTTTTCTGTGACCCTGGGGTCAGAAACAAATTTCCTTCAATCCTTAGGAGAATATCTCTCATGGGTTTCTCAGGGGTGAGAAAAATTCATATCCGGCACTTGGTTCTCATCCCTCTTTTGGGGTGATGACCAGTCATGTTCCTGAGGCATTTGGTTGTGAAACCCAGAGGCAATTCTAAATTCCCAGCTCAGTTATTTTGGAGTTGTGCAGAGCTCTGTGGATCCAGCTGCTAGTAAGTGATGCTTAGCTGCAGTTTGATGTTGGTTGTGGAGGG
Source organism: Crocidura indochinensis (assembly GCA_004027635.1). Lineage (NCBI taxonomy): Eukaryota > Metazoa > Chordata > Mammalia > Eulipotyphla > Soricidae > Crocidura > Crocidura indochinensis. The sequence continues at coordinate 14,436 of PVKC010015312.1, forward strand.
GGAAGAGAAGATGTGAAAAGTGATGGTGGTGGGGGCAAAGGCTGCCTGTTTCCCATAGCTCTGAGATCTGAGGGTTCTGACTAGTTGAGGAGAAAAAAAAAAGATTTTCACTACTGGCGTTAAAAATGCTCGTGTTTAGAGGAGTTCATTTTCAAAAGTGACTCAACTGGACAAACAATAATCTGTGTGAATCGATGCAGATGGCAAAGTCAGGTTTATTAAGACTTAGAACTTCCCTTCCTAAGTGCGATCAGAAAACTCACCAATTCCAAGTACTTGTCAAATCTATTTTTATCTCTTTGATTGTTCCTCTGAGACAAAGAAAACTATCTTTGACCATAATTTATTAGAAGGACTGGAGAAGGCTGCATATTGTTCCATGTGCTGAGTGCATGTTTGGCAGACAGGAGGCTGGCATCTGATCTGAAGCAATATGCGCTTCCCCCAGCTCCATCAGGAGCCACCCCCAAATTCCAAGCCAGGAGGAACCTTTCAGCAGTACCTGGTATGGTCCAAAAATAAAAGTGGGTATCAGATATGTACAAAGTACCTGTTTATGCTTCTGTGTTTATAGAAGAGCAAATATGTTGCAACATGGAACATCTGTGAAGATAATATGCCACTTTTGTGAAGATGATACCATATTGTGCTGTCAAAGAGACGGGACCAAAGAAAAGACGTATGAAAAGGAAATGCAAATCATGCTAGCTAGTTATCTGGAGGGCAGAGCTAGGGGAGACATACATTAACCCGATCTTCCCAGTTGCTAAAGACCTGACAAGAGAAATATGAATTTAACCAGCTGCCAAGCAATTGGTTATTCATGTGTGACACCAACAAGCAAGGCAAACTTTAATTTTCTCCTTGTCATTTCTGAAAATAGAGACTGTCCATCCACAAGTGCAGCCTTGAAAGCTCTGCTTTGACGTTCAGTCTCACTGGAATATCAAGCACAGGACCCTGGTATCACTAACCACCACCACCACAGTTTAACTTGGCCACCTCGAGATGACCTAGGTCTCTTCTGGAGAAATGCTGTGCACCTGAACTCTGCTGTAGCCCTGCATTTTTCAGCCCAAGAAATGTGGGGTGACACTTTATAAACAAGCAATCAGTAACAACAGGTCTTCTGGGGGTGGGGCTTGTCTGGCAACACCAATGGGATTCTTAGATCACCTGTCAGATTTTGTCACTGGCCTGATGCTAATTTAGTGCCAGTCAATTTAGCAAAAATATTAAGCATTGATTAATAATGGGTACAAAAGCATTATTAACAGGTGTAGGCACAAGAGCTTTACAAACATGATTTCAAGTGTTCTATCAAGCCCCTGACAATCTGGCAACAGTAGGAGCCTCACTCCAGAAAACTTTTGGACATTCAGGAAATGTGACAGGCAGTCAGTCTGCAAGTACTAAAGTGCTGTCTCCTCTCAAAAAAGTTCTAGTAAAAAATGCTGGGTAAAACTGTACAACCAAGTAAATGAGACAAACTGCTTCCCATTTGGGTTATAAAAAATCAGAATATATACTAAGGCAGTAAAGAGATGTTGCAGGGTAAAGATAAAACATCTTCTCTCCTCAATGTTTGGAATGAGCGCTGAGGAATGAGAAAGTAGAGATGCAGAAATCATGTGGAAAGGATTTGGGGCCAAACCCTAGGAAGAATAAGTTTCTAATGTCTATATATAAGCTTGCCTCAAATCCTCAGGCCATGTGGGTCCCAGAGTGGACATGGCTTTGATTTTCATTGCAACAGGAAATCAATGGAGGGTTTTCAATGAGTTGTAGTAGAAATGAAATTTTAAAAATCCACGTTGAAGTCTTTGCAATCAATGAAAAGCCCAGTCTATGAGCTCATAACGCAATTCTGATAGAATCTTACCTGAAGCAAAAACTGCTGTGTGCTTGGTTGATTTTCACACTTTAGATCATCATATCTTGAGAACAGGAAATCACCTGAACTCCTGGTTGGGAACTCCTGAGAATATACTTTGATGGACCTACTCTGATCATACCACTCTAAAAACAATAAACATTCAAGAACCATTGAGCTATGAGTTGAGTCTGAGACCTTACAACATAGAAGACATCACTGATCACAGAGACCAGAGTCCCTATTCTTATCTCTGGCTTTCTCCCTAGTACTCAACCTAGAAGTTTGATAAATCAATGTTTGTTGAAAGAATTGATGTATTAGCTCTCATGATAACAGCCAAGTTATGGGAGCAACCTAAATGTTTAGCAACAGTGGAATGGATAAAGAAGTTGTGACCATGCTACATAAAGGAATAGTCTGCAGTCACAAACAAAAAGTAAAGTTATGCAGTTTGCAACAACATGTATGGAACTAGAGGATTTGCTGCTGTACAAAGTAAGTCAGTGGCAGAAGGGACAAATACAAGATGATCTCACTCATTTGTGGTAATAGATAAAGAAACAAATCAAGGAATTGGACAATAGAAATAAACAATAAATCTCAGATAGTAGAACACAGATTTAAGAGTGCCAGGCTGGGGAAAGAAGACAGGAAACAAATAGGTTTCACTATGTTTAATAGGAAGCAGCAGTGGAACATAAGTGGGAGGGTCCAGAATATATGGATGGTGCTAGGGGAAATAACAAAGTAATCAGAAACAATAATTGTCAATCAACAAAGAATGGGAGGAAAGGAGAGGGTCTAAGCAGAATTACATAGCATTGAAGTTAAGGGTCATGAACATTTTAAATGATGATAGTGGGAAGTAACTATGTACTTGCAGTACCATAAACTTGAACACTATTGTAGCGGATTGCCTGAACTATAACTAAAATAAATTTTTTGAGTCATACCCAGAGTGTTTAGAGTTACTGCTAGCTCTGCATCCAGGGATCACTCCTGATGCAATGTGGGGGCCAGATATGGATCTAGGGATTAAATCTAAGTTGGCTATATGTGAGGCAAGTATCTTACCCACTATATATGTATATAAATATATACATATTTATATATACATTATGTATATATAACTCTATATTATAGTACTAGTCCCTCAAAATGAATGCCACAATTAATTTTCATGCCGCAATTAATCTTAGGGCAGCCCTCCAAGCAGCTAAACGCTGAGTTGGACTCTAGCCTTGGTACTGAAGACATCTCTGAAGAGGTTGGGAAGCCCCACAGCTATTCCAGTCTTGGCGAGCAGCATCAGAGCTTTGACATTGCTCCAAGCTGCTGAAGTGTCTGATCATGCAGCCGACTCCGTCTAGAGCTCTCCTCTCTCACCCCCAAACCCCAGTGGCCCCCCTAAGCTCTCATCCTCCATGGAAACAGGGCAGCATCTCCCTGCTTCCCCAGACAATACAGTATCCTCCCTATGAACACTGCCCCTCACCCTGTTCCCCAGCCACCTTTACCTCCACCCGCCTCCCACTCCACACCAAAAACAGGGGGTCCTTTGGTGGGAGCAATCAAGCCCTAAATCACTATTTATGTTTCTTGGAGTAAACTTAAGGCTGAGAACAGGTTCTGGAATGCCTGCCCTGGGGACACAAGCCCATCTGGAAACATGAATAATGTGAAATGTATCCCTCCATGGAGCCCCCACAAGACTAATTACAATATCATCCTTTCCGAGAATTTCTGCCAATTTTTTATGGGGTCACCAGAAAGTTATATCTTATGTGAAAACTGCCTAGATTTATATTGGGACTAGTTAAGTCAGGGGGAGTGAGGTATGTAGAAGTGAGCCCCAGGAATCAGAGACACTACACACATGGAAAGGCGTATGAGCATAGCTCCCTGGGGCAGGAAGTGGAATGGACTTACCCTTCACAAACATTTATTGGGTGACTACTGGGTGTCAGCCATGCTTCTCGGCTCTGAACAAAGAACAACAAAGGTTCTAATCCTTATGGATTGGACATTTTTTTTTAGCAGAGGAACCTAAACTTTCATCCAGGGCTGAAAGTCAATGAGTGGCTTTTCCCCCTGTTTGTTACATGAATCTGCTAAGAAATGTGGAGGGAGAAAGGGTTTGCGTGTTTTTTGTTCTGTCATAGGTGAGAACAAAATCACATTATTTCTGGAGAATGTTGAAAGTAATCATGTTTGCTGATTGAAAAATACTTTGATTGTAGACATGGCTAAGTCCCCTCATACTTCTGTCTTCGAGCTGCAAAGTTTACCCCAAAGATCTGGCAGATCTTCTTTACTGAAGCCATTACCTGACCTCAGGAAGACTTTGGGCCAGGTTCTCTCCACAGGAGTGCAGGCTTTAATTAGGTGATGGGCACGTGTCAACCATAAGAGCATGACAATCACCACATAACAGCTGGGAATTATCTGCCACTGAGGAAATTATGTATTTAAAAAAAAAAGAGAAAGTCCAAGAGTGAGTGGTCTTCTTTAGTCAGGAATTCTTTTTGTTTTCTAAGAATTACTCAATGAATCTGAAATCCAGAGATCACACCTTCTCCCTGTAGAAATGCAAAGTGAGAAAGTCTGGGAAAGAGACCAAGATTTTGTATTTTACTCCTTTACCCCACGCCCTACTGATTTTGATGCAGGTGATTTCACACTTGGACAACCAACACACCATGTTAACTGGAAGTTCCAATACAGATCCGTGCACCATGTCTTGGACGAGGCAGATAGAATAGTTTCCCCTGCTGAGTCTAATGTGCTTTGTTCTTTCATTTATTCAGCAAATACTGGTCAACATAAGACTCAAGGAGGTATCTGTTCATTGGAGGGAAGATGTTAGAATCAAGAAGCACCCATCTTTGCCCCTGGAGCATAAGAAAATCGTCAGTGATGACAGGTGGAATTCGGTAAGTCTAAGCTCGCCTGGCACTGCCTGGTGCTAAGTATTCTTTCGAACACCTTCTTAAGTCCTCCCAGGTTTTGCTATCTTGTCTCCTTTAAACATTTACTGAACTGTCCCTTTTGCAATGAATCCTGATGGATCACCAAATCCTATACAGCATGTCAAAAACCAAACAAACATTTTACCCCAATCAGCTTATCCCAGGCTTCTTCAACTGTGAAGAGGGCAAGCCCATCCCCTTAATTGCATAAGTCACACATGGAATTAATTCACTTCTATTGTACCTCATATCTGATCCAACACAAGTGCTGTTGATTCTGCCTTTGATATCTATCTGGAGCTCACATCCCTCAATTTCCCCTCACCTCTATTGCTATCATTCTGGTCCAAGTCACCACTCCTTATGGTCTAACTCATTGTACAGTGTTTCTGACAGTTCTACAGATTCACCCTTCTGCAGAATATTTGTGACTCAGTCATCATGATCTTGTTCATATCATGGGTCACTACTCTGCTCCAAGCTGTCTTTCCATGTTACTCCCAATCAAAGACAAAGTCCTCACAATAGTCATGGGTTCTTGATCTGCATTGCCACCCTTCCGTCTCTCGCCTCTGCTCTCCCCTCACTAACTTCTCCCTCTTACACTACTGGATCCTGCTCTGGCACCACTGTGCTGGCCATTTGTCACACGACTAGAGGGAAACCAATTCTGTCTTTCCCCTTCTTCCATGTCTTGAGGTGTTGCTTTTTCAGTGAGTTTAACTTGCCTCCCTGTTGAACATTTGAATACCTCTACTCATTCTCTCCATCTTTTCATTCTTCTTTACACAAACACTTATTTTTTGGAGCACATGTTTTATAATACTGTCTAGGTTTCGTGTGGACAATATTCCAACACTACTCTCTTAACCAAAGTGTTTGCTTCCTTCCACCATTGTCTCAGGTTCTCCAACCCAACCAAAGTTCATTCTTCCTTCTACCCTACCGCTTTCCTGTACTCAGTTCTATTATCTCTGGCCATTTTTTAATTCCCTGACTATATTTATTTCTATCACACATACAATAATTAGTATTCTATATTTGTCCTCATTTTTTTTAAAAAATAATGAAAATGTGTCACGTAGTTGGCTTGGTTGATCATAACACATTTGTTTCCAGATAAGTGAAATCAAAGCTAATGGAAGAAATGAAAAAATAAAATGGAAAAGAACAAAAGAAAGAAAAAAGGTACAGTGGCAAGCTCGTTTGTGAAAATTATTGTATCACCAATAAGTCATTAATACAATGGCAAAAGTTTTATTAAGCTCCTATTGTTATATGTCCAGTTAGTTAAATTGGAGTGTTCCTTTAGGGATGACAGATTCAAAGAAATATAGTTGTCCATAAATTCAAAGCTGCAATACTATGAATTTTAGGGGCATATACTCTGCTGCAGAGCCTCTTGGAAGAAGGCAGATATGAATATGGCAACTGTGTTTATGGGCATGGTTATAGCTACCAGGCTTTTTCAGAAGGAGGGAGGTTAGCTACACTTGCTCTCCCCCAAAAAATATTCCTGGTCAGGGGACTGGAGCAATGGCACAGCAGTAGGGCATTTGCCTTGCACGCAGCTGACCCAGGACTGACAGCAGTTCAATTGTCTCATGTCCCATATAGCCCCCAAGCCAGGAGTGATTTCTGAGTGCCTAACCAGGAGTAACCCCTGAGCCCCCACACCAGATGTGGCCCAAAAATAAAAAATAAATTAAAAAACCCTGGTGATACTAGCCAACAAGTGGCCTACTTGAAGTATGATCAGATAGGCATCTCCACAGGGAATTGTAGAGGGTCAGTGATGAGGCAGGCCAACAAAGAAAGAGTGATTCTGAGTGATGGAGGGAGCAAGTGTAGCTTCAGCCTGGGGTAAGGGCTTGGTTCACCCTCTCCTTCTGAGATGGCCACCTTTGTGCTGTGTGGGCCAATGTAGTCACAATCTTTCACAACTCAGTTTACATCTCGTTCAAGAAGAGTGAGTCTATAGAGCTGGCTCAGTTTAATCATGGTGACTGCATTTGTGTGGTGTGGTTACAGTCTATTTGTTCTCCTTCTGACTGACTTCATTCAACATGATACCTTCCATGTGGTAGTAAATTGAATACTTTGGGCTTTTTTCTTATAGTATAGTAGTATTCTACTTTGTATAAGTATCACAATTTCTTTACCAAGTCATCTATTCTACTCTTGGGTTGTTTTCAGAGCTTGGCTACTGTAGTGCAATGAATTCAGTAGCA
>PVKC010015313.1:0-21556 GCA_004027635.1 Crocidura indochinensis
CACACACGATTTGATTCAGTCTTTTATCAGATGAGAGGGTTTCAGTTTGAGATTAGAGAATCACAGACCAAAAGTTTAAGCCCGCACTATCCATGGTATTTTGAAAAATACATTTACAAAGAGCTGTATTTCCAGCAGATATTCCTCAGTGAAGGATAAATAAATTTCCACACACTTGACAGAGTACTATTTTACTGTGCTGGGTTTTTCATTCAGCCATCGATAAACATTTTTTAAATGCTAGTTTGAAAAGATGGTTCTACCTGCAATTTTTTTTTTAATGAAGCAGGGAAGGGGAAGGATGGAAAAGAGTGTCACTGCTGAGCTTGTGACTTGAGAGATGTGTCTCTCAGACTGGGATTCACTTTGTCCAGAGAGGCAAACAAGGGTCCCCCATCGCAGCAGCATTAGAAAGCTTCAGACCAAAACAGCCTGCAGGAAGATTACACTGCATCTTTTAAAAATGAAGTTTATATAACTATTTGTCTTCAACTGCATTTCCCTTTAGGCAGGTAGGTTATTTCCTACTTTTTATTTTCATTTATGAGATTTCCAAAGAAAAGTAAATTGATTTTGCTGTAGGGAAACATAATGGACAGTTTAGGGCAGGATTAAAGTCCAAGCTTTCTTTGTTCAAATAAAAAACATAGGAGCCATGTATGTGTGCCCCTTTGTGTGTCTGTGTGTATGGGTGGGGGAAGTGTATCTCTATATGTGTCTGCGAGTCTGCATGACTGTATCTATGCCTGTGTAACTCTCTGGATCTGCGTTCATGTTTTGTGTGCATGCCTGTGTGTATGAATATGTAAACATATCAACATAGCATGCCGACACACTTCCCAAATGTCAGTCTCTGGGTACTTTGTGCTCTGTCTCTTTCTCCTACTAAGTATTTTAATTTGTTTGGATATTTAACCTCTACTCACTAAGGATTAAGTTAATCAAAAACTCAATCTGTTTAAGGTGTTACCATCTCCAGAGACCTAATTTCAAGATGTTGATTCCTTTTTCTATTCAATTAGTCCCATGACCTAAAAATTTATTGGGTGATCCAATCCTTGAGTTATAAAATGCCGTTGATATAATTCAGCACATCATTAAGGAGGTCAAGATTTAGAGTTAATTTGCTTTTGACTTAGTTTCTGGCTATTCTTAACATTTCATTAAAATACAATACACAGGTTAATATTTTTGAATGCTTTACTTGTAGTTATTTAATTTATAGTTAAAGAACATCTTGCTTTCAAAAAACAAAGATACATTTGGCTGGGTTTATTGAGTAACAAGAACCAGCTAGTTATTTCTCAGTAACATAGAGACACTTATGCTATTCCAAGTCACACTAGAGCAGAGGTTTCATACTTTCTCAGGGAGTGGGGGGAGTTGGAAGGCTGATTTATTTGGTTTGGGGGCCACACTTAGGGAGGTTATTTCTGATTAACTCAAGAGTTATTTGTGGCACTGCACTCAGGAATTGCTCCCAGAAGTGCTTAAGGAAGCAAAGAGGATGCTGGGAATCGAACCATGGCCACATGCAAGGCAAGCTCCCTTTCTCTATACTATATATATCCCTGGACTCAGATTTTATACTTTATATAAAGGAATAGAGAACAGATACTTCCATCTTTTGCAAATCATATGGTTTCTTCTGTAACTACTGAACTCTACTCTTGAGTACAAAAACAGCTTTCGACAAAAGGAACCACCTGTATTCCAGTAAAACTTCATTTACAAAACCAGAAAGGGAGCTGTAGGTGCTCACACAGGCCCTAGTTAACCAATTTGCTTAAGAAAACCCCAAGAGATTGAATTCCTAAAGGTATCTCAACTTCTGTCTGGTAGAAGTTGAGCTGGGCAACTTGATGATATTTAACTGCTTACTATAGTAGATATTATAGTTCCTTAACCTACCTGTCTATCTATGTTATATTTCTTTTTTTTGGGGGGGTCACACCCGGCAGTGCTCAGGGATTACTCCTGGCTCCATGCTCAGAAATTGCTCCTGGCAGGCACAGGGGACCATATGGGGCACCGGGATTCGAACCAATGATCTTTTGCATGAAAGGCAAACGCCTTACCTCCATGCTATCTCCCAGGCCCCGTATGTTATATTTCAATCAATCATAAAGTTTAATTTTTAACTAAGAAGTCCAGGGAAACTTGTCAGGCTTAGAGGAAAGATTTTCACAGACTAATAAAATTTGCAGTTGAAAGAAATTTCATTGATTTATTATTTATTTATTTATCATATATATTTGTATTATTTATTTATTCACTCTTTATCCTTCCTGAAAAAGAATTCCTTTCTTAGTATCCCTGGCAAATTTTCAACTAACTTCTGAGCAAATATTTCTAGGGCAGGTGGGGATTATAATTATATATAAATATAAAGCACACTTAACCATCTTAATCATTTAATTCAATGAGTATTCTTAAGTAAACACATAGAAATGCAAGAAAAGTAAATAAATGGGACAAGAGTCAACAAACAAGCTCCTGTACAGCAATGAAAACCATCAACAAAGCAAAGAGAATGTAGTGAATGAGGAAAAAAAATTGCATCATATATATGAGAAAAGATTATTATCTAAAGTGTATTTTTTAAAGCTCATACCGTTCAACAGCCAAAACCAAAAACAATTTCATTTTCAAATTGGCAAAGGAATTAAATGTTTTTCCAGATATTTCCCAATGAATATCTTGAGAGTCAAATGGTCTGGGGAAAATAGTGAGTGATAGCACTAATATGAAGGAAATACATATCAAAACCACAATGAACACTTTTAAACTCGGTACCTATAAGATCTATCAAAAACAGAATACAAAAAAAAAAAAAAAAAAAAAAAAAAAAAAAAAAAAAAAAAAAAAAAAAAAAAAAAAAAAAAAAAAAAAACAGAATACCAGTGAAGAGGTGCAGAAGAGTGAACTGTTAAGGGACACTGTCACTGAGACATAAACTGGTGGAGTTACTAATGGAAAACAGGATGAATGTTGTTCAGAAAATTCAAATCAGAACTACAATAGGATCTGGCAACCCCACCGTGGACATACACTCAAAAGAAATGAAAATAGGGTACTGGAGAGAAAACTACACTCCTGTGTCCACAGGACACAGTAATCAGTAATCACCAGAGAATGGGATGAATTTCCGAACGCAGTTTCAACATGTGACTAGAGCCTTCCACACACCAATAAGCAATTCTCAGTCATGTGCTGGTGTCCAAGAATTTGGCTCAATTCTAACACTATCTCTGGGAGATAGATGTCTGACACTCTTCTTGTAAAGGGTCCAGTCCACAAGATCATCCTCCATTTCAAGATCAGATTCTCACCTATGCTATAGGTTCTGATGACTCCCTACCACCCCTACTCCTTGGGTACAATAAATTTACTGAACACTTCATCAGAAAACTTAGAGGAATCTCTTACTTACTGGGTCACAGATTTATTATAAAACAATAAGACAAAAAAGGAAAAATGGAAAAGCTGCCAAAGGGAAGACGAGGAGCAGTGGTGTAAAAATTCCACACCTGCTCTAGGTATTATTATTCTCCTAGTCCTTTCATGAGATCACTAGCCCCAAAGAGTCCTGTCCTCTGAATTTTTATGGAGATATCCATTTCATAGGTGGGATTGCATAAATCACTGAGAAGTCATGAACGATTGACTCCAACCTTTGGGTGTTTTTCAAAGTCATCTCAATAACACTGAAAAAGACCACCCTTATTGCTCTCACTCCAAGAATTTCAAGAGTTTAGGCAATGCGACGTCACATTAAGATACAAAAACAATGTCTGCATCATTGAGAGGGTGAATGGATAAAAAATATGTAAAAGTGATTAAGTGGGTTAATAGACCCATAGAAATGATAGGACTATAGTACTGAGCCATGAGACAGTGACATGTGACCAGGATGGACTTTAAGGGTACTGGTCTACATGGAGAATGACTCGGGAGTTGAACAGACTGGTATGCCTGGAGCCCAGAGTCGGTCTTATGCCAATAAACTTCTGGGATGAGGTCTTCTTGTAATCAGGTCAAGAATGTTTTTTCCGTTTTACCCATATTTTGCCGGGCCTATGCAAACAATAGCAATCGCTACTTTCACACCTTTGCTACTGTATTTTTTTAAACACTTATCCTTTAAGAAAGAAAAATAAAATAGCTTACTGAACTTATAAAAATAACTGTAGTAGAATGCCTGTCTCGAATACAGGCAGGGGATGGGAATAAGGGAGGGGGGCATTGGGGTTGGGAATGTTGCACTGGTGAAGGGGGGGTGTTCTATTAGTGACTGAAACCCAACTATAATCATATATGTATTCATGGTGTTTAAATAAAAAATTAAAAAAATACATAAAAAGGGTACTGGTCTAAGTGAAATTACCCAGACTGAGAAAGAAGAGCACTGTCTAGAACCATTAAATCATTTATACGTGAAATCTGAAAGAAAATGCAAAACTCAGAAACAGTATAAAAAGGTTGCTTCAGGCTGAATGGTGGGCGAAGTAGAAAGAAGTTGGTCAAAGTGCTATCATTCCTATGCAGTGAATAACTCAGTTAAATTCAGAAGACTGGATTCTGTGAAAATCCAAGTATCTAAAATATAGTTTTTCATTTGGGAAGCTTACAGACTAATGAAAGTAATAAGGTAGATTACATAAATATAGCAAAAGCAAGAAACATAACAAAAATATTTATAGAATTATATTATAGAATTATATTAAAAATTATAATAAAAACAAGAAATATAACAAAAACAAGAAATATAGCAGGGCTAGAGCAGTGGCGCAAGTGGTAGGGCATCTGCCTTGCATGTACTAACCTAGGACAGACTGAGGTTCGATCCTCTGGTGTCCCATATGGTCTCCCAAGCCAGAAGCAATTTTTGAGCTCATAGCCAGGAGTAACCCCTGAATGTCACCGGGTGTGACCCCCAAACAAAAACACAAACAAAAAAAGAAGAAAAGAGCTTGCCTTGCAGGGAATGAACATGGATTTGATACCCAGGACCAAATACAGTTCACAAGCACCAGCAAGTATAATCTTCGAATTTAGGGCCAGAGCACTGAGCACTAAGCCTTGAGCACTGCTATATAGGGCCTCAAAGCCATAAATAAATAAATAGATAGATAGATAAATAAATTTGAAAATGGACTAGGGAGAGATAGATGAACTAACATATGTTCCAAAGACGAGATGTTCAATTGCATTAGAATCAAGAGAAATCAAAATCAATAGCCCGGTAAAGGTACCATTCCATAGCAAGGACACCAGCAAAATTGTCAATGTCAGATGTGGACAAGGAGCCAGAACAAGGACAGCAAGTAGTGTTGGGTGATTGAACAAGTTCATGTATGTGAATGTTTCAAGTATGGCCAAACACTAAGTCAACACTTGTGAGTTTGCTGCCATCAGTCATCATCAGACTGTCACTGAAATTATGGAGGGAGTGTAGCTGATCAAACCACTTTATCTTTAATTTAAAAAAGCAAGCCCTTTACCTACACCCCAACAGTTCTAGTAGGTATCTCAATTAGATGCTCCCAAACTAATTTGGCGAATAAGTCACTTTCAGGGGAAAAAATTACTCACCCACTCCCCATCTCCTAGAAATCCACATCCTTGTTAGGAAAAGTCCCTAACATCCTCTGAGACTACTATCCTCCCTGGATTTTCCAGCGTCCCTTAGGGCAGTTTCACTCACTCTAGAGAAATACTACCTCCTGAATACACACACACACACACACACACACACACGCACACACACACACCTCACTACAATACTGTTTTTTATAGTATCATTGATACTGAAGCCTTGCAATAATCTGTACAAACACGTGAGCATATTAATACCCTAATTATGATGCAGCAGGAAGAATATGTTATACTTTTTATACTGTAAAAATTAATCTCATTCCATTTATTTATTTATTTTGGAATGGGGCTACACCAGGCTATGTTCAAGAGCTTCTACTGGCTATGTACTCAGAAATGACTCCCGGTTGTTCTCAGAGAACCATATACAGTGCCAGGGATGGAACAGGGGTGGAATACATGCAAGACAAGTTCCTTACCTCCTGTTCTATCTCCATTTTATTTTGAAGTGAAAGGGGCCTTTTTAAAAAAATCTAAAAGACTACATGTACTGGGTGTATATATAAGATTTTCTTGCACATGGTTAACTTTCATTTAATCCCCAGAACCACATAATGCCGCCACCCCCTCAAAAAAGTAACGTATTATATATGATGCTATTTGTATACAACTCAAAAACAAAATTAAGCTCTACTGCTTCCAGATATGAATGTAGAGAAAAACTATAAAATAAAGCAAAGACATGAAAAGCCTTCATTTCAAAGAGAAGTAATAAGGGTGAAAAATAAAGTGCGGATTAAGGAGAGGACCCAGAAGTTTTTCCCAGACAAGAAACTGATTCTTTGCTTGTGAAAGAATAGGTGTTTGAGGTCACATGACCCTATATAGCTTATATACGCTTCATAAATATCTTATAGCTACTCAATAATTAAAGTTCATTTTAAAGAAAGAATTGAAGGAAAAGAAAAGGTTACTTCTTATTGAAAAAAAAACTGGAAAGGTAGGTGCTCTATAGAGCCAACAGGATTCTTTCTGAATCAACCGATTGGCAGTAGTTCTGCTAATGTAAAAACAATAGAGCATTTGCAGTTCAAAGCACATGCAATAAGAAAATCACATGACAATACTGAGCATATCATGAAACTATACCATAAAGCAAGACAAGGCTGCCTTGAAATTCTGCAACCACATCCAGGTTCATGGGGAAATGAACTCCAGGACACGATGGATGGCTAGCTCACTGCCCATCTGGGGAAGGTTGAGACATCCAATTCAGGCAGAGCTGAGTATGGTCTTCCCAGAGTATGGTCATTCTGTTATGCCGCACAGCCTTTTTTTGAGTCAAATTTGGCACAGAAGGATAAGGGAATGAGGTAGGCCAGTCACAGGAGTCAGAACCATGTGACCACTTCAAGAGAACCAGAGTGATCTGGTTCCCAACCAATATCTGATAGTTTAGATGTAGTGCACTAAAACTCATGGTCTGAATAGATTAGAGGGTAAACCTTATTTGTTTGTTTGTTTTGGGGGGGTGAGTTACACCCAGAGGTGCTCAGGGATTACACCTGGCCCTGCACCCAGAAATTGCTCCTGGCAGGCGCAGAGAACCACATGGAATGCCGGAATCAAACCGGGGTCTGACCAGAGTTGGCTGTGAGCGTACAAGGCAAATGCCCTACCCTTGTGCTATTGCTCCGGCCCCAGTAAACCATGTTTTAAAATGGTTTACACTGGCTCCAAAATATGTGTTGTTGTTGCTGTTGTTTTGCTTTGTTTTATAGGCCAAACCCAGAAGTGCTCAGTGGTTACCCCTAGCTCTTCGCTCAGGAATCACTAGGGGTGGACTTGGGGGAAGCATACAGAATGCCAAGGATCAAACCTGGGTCAGCTATATGCAAGGCAAATGCTCTACCACTATTTCTCTGGCTACACAGAAATTTTCCTATCCTAATATTTAGAACCATTTCCAAGTCAACATGTTTAGCTATTTTGATTTATTTCCCAAAAATGTGGTGCATGATTTTTATTATAAGACAGAAAGCATGACTGTTACAAAAAAGCACAAAATTGATCCTCAGTTTAAGAAAAGAAGATGAATGAAAAATCCCAAGCCAGCAATTTGAAAACTTCAAATACTTAAGAATAGGTCATGTTGTGTCTCAAATACAGATTTTGTTTTTATTTTTCCTTTGGCCCATTGTCTTTATTTTTTTAATATTTTTTATTATGACCAAAGTGAATTACAATCTTTCACAGTAATATTTATGGTACATAGTGACAATGAATCAGGGCCATTCCCACCACTAGTGCTGTCCTCTCTCCACCCCTATTCGCCGCATGCATCCCATTCCACCTTCTTTAGCCCCCCAGATTGCTAGTGTAACTGATCCCCTCTGTGTATTGCTTAATGTAAATTGGGTATCAATTCTGTTTTCATTGACTTTGGTTTGGTGTTTAAGTCTGATCAATTTTTATTTTCATTCAATGTTCATATGACTGTTTGGTCCTGGTACCCTTCATTCCACGCCCCCCCCCCCAATACATGAGGCTGGACAAGATAATTCAAGTTCTGTGGTTCTGTTGGGAAAAAAACTGGGAGGATTCCATCTAGAGGTTATAAATATCAATTTAAAAGAATAAAGAGGAAAAAAAGAAGAAAGACAAAACAAAACAAAAAACAACAAACCAGTAACTACAAAAAAAAGCACCCAGCTACTAAAAACAACCGCCATCATATAATAACCATGAAAATGAAAAAAATAATAAGGGCCAAGATATAAGAAATCTACCTGAGTGGTTTAAAGAAAGGGCCTGAATCTAGTTGAACATCATTCCAGGTAATTATAGTATCATTAATCTGGAGCAAATCCTTAAGCAACATTATCATTGGCCCAAAATGTCATTAAGCATGCAAGAGGAGAGGTTAAAAAGTATAGTTGGTCAGACATTTGCCTTGCATGTAGCCAACCCCAGTTAAATTCCTGACACCACAGAGGCTCCCCAAGCACCAGGAATACGTACAGAGATAGAAGTATGCCCTGAGCACATTGGGTGCGGCTTAAAATCAAATAAAGAAAAGTACAAGATTAGCACTAAATTTCCTGCATGTACAGCATAAAAGGGAAGCATAATGTATTATATAACTATCACTATCAGTTTAATAATACAATATGTGCTTCTATTACTATCTATATAAACAATCTCCAAGCTGAACTCTTTTTTTGTGTGTGTGGTTTTTGGGTCACACCCGGCAGCGCTCAGGGGTTACTCCTGACTCCATGCTCAGAAATTGCTCCTGGCAGGCACGGGGGACCATATGGGGCACTGGGATTCGAACCGATGACCTTTTGCATGAAAGGCAAACACCTTACCTCCATGCTGTCTCCCGGGCCCCCAAGCTGAACTCTTTAATCTGAAAATGTTCTCCTGCCAGTTTATATATAGGGAATTTAGCTGACAGAACAAATTAGATGAGACAAAATATCCAACAGGACTCAAAGTTCTAAGTCTGTTCTCCACCCACAAAGCTTTCACATAGGATGTGTTTTCATGGTAAAGAATTTACTTCAAGTAATTTGATGAAGCCCTGCCATAAAGCTATGGTGATATGGGAGATCAGGATGTGACAGGAGGGACCAGAATGTGGCAAGTATATTATATGCATGTCCAGTCACTAACTAAAACTTTCTGAGACCGACCAAAGTCCCTAAAAAAAAAGTCCTTCTGTCAAGAATCCTTGGGAACATCACATTTCCTTACCTGTCTAACCAAGAGTCCCCCTATTCATTTAAGAAACACAGCCACTCTGTTGGCAAATTGCTGACAGCCTCACGTTACAAACTAAAAAACTAGATTCAGAGGTGCCAAGGGAGCTTTCTACAGACAATAGCTGATAAGTCAGGGAAAGAATGAATCTCCAGGGAATGCATGCTAGTCCCATGGGTGGGCTGCCCTGATACAGTCTCACGATTAGAGCATCACACTGAAGGGATAATTACCTTTTATGAAACCCATGAATATCCTGTTAGTCTGTTTGCATTAGTTATTAAGAGGTCAGCTCCATGGCTAGATCACTAGCTGTTTTCCTTTACATTAAAGGTGCAACTACGTACCTCTCAGAACGTTGCTGTGTTGAACAAGGCAAGCTGATGTGGATGCCTAATTCTGTAATTAAATGAACGAGAAAGAACAGTGATTTCAAAGTCTTCCTGCAATAGAGCAGGTACATGGAGTGGGCTCTTTCTTTTTCTTTCTTTCTTTCTTTCTTTCTTTCTTTCTTTCTTTCTTTCTTTCTTTCTTTCTTTCTTTCTTTCTTTCTTTCTTTCTTTCTTTCTTTCTTTCTTTCTTTCTTCTTTCTTTCTTTCTTTCTTTATTTCTTTCTCTTTCTTTCTTTTCTTTCTTCTTTCTTTCTTTCTTTCTTTCTTCTTTCTTTTTCTTTATTTCTTTCTTTTTCTTTCTTTCTTTCTTCTTTCTCTTTTTTCTTTTTCTTTTTTCCTTCTTTCCTTCTTTATCTGTTTCCTTTCCTTCTTTCTTTCTTTCTATTTTTTCTCTTTTTTCTTTCTCTTCTTTATTCTTTCTTTTTTCTTTCTTCCTTTTTTAAATAATCTCTTTTTGGGGGAATAAATTCAGTTTATTTTTATTTAAACACCATGGTTACACGTTGCTTATAATAGTTTTTTTCCACAGTTAAAGTTGTTCATGATTGAACAACTCTTGCTAAGAGTTTTTTTTAATCATGAATGGGTGCTAGACCTTGTCAAATGCTTTTTATATATCTATTGATATGATCATATTGTTTTTATTTTTCCTTAGTTGATATGTATTACATTGACAGACTGCATATATTAAACCATTCTTACATGTCTGGTATGAACCCTATTTGGTCAAGATGTATGACCTTCTTGATGAGCCATTGGATTCTATTTGTTAGGACTTTGTTGACAATTTTTTCACCTATGTTCACCAAAGATATCTGTCTGTAGTTTTGTTTTAGTTCTGTCTTTTGTGGAATCTCTGTTTTTGGTATCAGGGTGATATTTGCTTTGTAAAAACTACTTGGGAGTGTTTCTGTTTCTTTAGTTTCTTGGTAAAGCCTGAAAAGAATTGTAGTATGTCCTCTTGAAAGGTTTGAAAGAATTCGATAATGAATCCATCTGGGCCTGGGCTTTTGTTTTGGGAAATTTTTTAATTACCATTTTAATTTTCTCAATAGTGATATGTCTATTCAAATATGCCAGGTCATCCTGGTTTAACCTTGGTTGTTCAAGAATTTATCCAATTCTTCCGGTTCTCTTGTTTTTTGACATACAGTTTTTTAAAGAAATCTCTGATTACCCTTTTAATTTCTGTAATTTCTATCATAATCTCCCTATTTTCATTTCTATTTGGTTTATTAATTTTCTCTCTCTTTCTTTGTGAATTTTACTAGGGTGTTATCATTTTTGTTTATTTTTTTTCAAATAACCAACTCTTGCTTTCAGATTGTTTTTTGGGGTTTCCAGTTCATTAATTTATATTCAGAGCTTTGTTATTTCCTTCTATTTGCCTATTCTTGGTTTATTTTGTTGCTCCTTTTCTAATTTTTTAAGTTCCGTTAAGTTATTTAAGTAGAATTTTTTCTTCCTTCTTGATGAATGTTTACAAACTATAAATTTTCCTTCTAATACCACTTTCACTGTGTCCCACAAGTTCTGATAATTCGTGTCTTCATTCTCATTTGTTTCCAGGATTCTTTTGATTTACTCTTTGATTTCATCTCTAACCCACTCACTGTTCAGTAGTGAGCTATTTAATTTGCAAGTGTTAAATTTATTTCTCTGTGTCTGTTTGTAATTGATATGAGAAGAAAGTCAAAATAATTTGTATCTTCTTGATTTTTATGGAGGTATGTTTTGTGACCCAGCATTTGATCTATTTTGAAGAATGTCCCAGGTACATTGGAGAAGAATGTGCATTCAGTTTTGGGAAATGAAAAGCTCTATCTATAACTACCAAGTCACTCTCTTCCATTTCTTCCTTCAGAGTCAATGTATCCTTGTTGAATTTCAGCCTGATTAATCTATCAAGGTGTGGCATGGCAATGTTGAAGCCACCAATTATTATTTTGTTGTTAATAATATCTTTCTTCAAATTTTCCAGCAATTGTTTTAAATATTTTGCTGGTCTCTCATTGGGTGCGTATATGTTTAGGAGTATGATTCCTTTGTTTTACATATCCCTTAATTATTAAGAAATATCCGTCTGTCTCTTATAACCTTTTATTTTTTTAATTTTTTTTGCTTCTTTATTTGGTTCCAAGTCCCTATCTCCCAGACCTTCTTTTTATTTATGTATTTATTTATTTATTACACATGGGGAGTACAAAGGTTGACAACGGCCTGACTGTGAGGGCAACAATACTGGTGCAGATCCTTTCCTCAGGCACAGAGGCTTTTAACTTTCTTGACAGCTACCACCAGAGATAACAGAGGCTGCATTTTACAGTCCCCATGTGGAAACTAAAGTTTTTTCACTCAGGTGGACTATAGTGACCCTGGACTTGATGAAGTGTGAGTATGAACCACACAATTAGGTGTGAGAATGAGTGAAAGCTTGCCATACCCATGCCACCTCAAGTGTTTCTAGAACTCTCCTGGGACCAGAAATTGCTGAGCAAGTGTTGAAGTGCTTCCCCCATTAAAATGATGTGTAGTGCTTACAAAGGTGTGAATTCCTCAACTCCTAAATCTAAATGTGAGAAAAGATCTGTCCACATTCCTTAACCTGCATATTTAGGTTTCTGTCCCAGATACATTATAGATTTTATTTGGGGGCTATACCTGGAAATGTTCAGTAGTTAAGCTTGGCTCTGCATTCAAGAACCCCTTCTGGAGGTACATTTGTGACTCTATGGGATTTTGGAAGATCAACGCTAGCTTTTTGCATTCAAGGCAAATGTGCTACTCCCTGGAGTCTAGCTCTGACATCACTATTATGCACTTCCTTATATATTATAAAGCACTCAGCATTGATTAGTATTCCCAAATTCCATATACTTACAAGAATTTTCTGCAGCATGAATCATTCTATTTATCGAAGGGTTTGAAGATCCACTAAAAATCTTCCCACATACATTTTATTTGTATAAGATTCTTATCAGTTAACAGTTTCTAATACAGAGAAATCATAGAAGTAAAGGATTGCCCATTGCCCATATTCCTCACAAATATAAGGATGTTCTCCAGTTTTATATATTTCTTTGTTGGGCCACAACCTGGGTTACTGAATGGTTAGTTGTGGCTATGAACTAAAGAATCCTTCTGGGCTGAATTAAAGGTACTTTATATGTACCAGGACCACCATCATACTGTTATGCTCAGACCTGCCAGATATAATTTTCATATCCATGAAAAGATCTGAGGAAGAAGTAAAGGTCTTCCCAAACTCCATAGGTAGCTCAGGTGTGTCTCCAGAGTGAATTCTGCTATGGTGTGAGAAGGAAACAAAGGCCTTCCCACACTCATTATGTATGAAAGGTTTCTCTTCAATATGTACAATCCAATGCCTAGTAATGCTTGTAGATACAGTGAAGCCCTTCCCACAATCCTTACATGAACAAGGTTTCTCTCATTTGTGAATTCTCATATGCTCAGTAAGATTAAAGGATTGAGTGAAGACCTTACCACATTCCTAACATGTATAAGACTTCTCTCCTCTATGAAATGTCTTGTGTCTATAAAGGAATGAGCTGTAAGGAAAGGCCTTCCAACACTCCTGCTATGTATAAGGCTTCTGTCCAGTATGGTATTTCCTGTGTCAGAAAGATTTGAGGATCGAGCAAAGGTCTTCCCACACTCCTGACATGTATACGGCTTTTCTCCAGTATGAATTTTTCTGTGCTCAGAGAGGCTTGAGTTTTGATCAAAGGTCTTCCCACACACCTGACATGTATATGGCTTCTTTCCAGTATGAATTGTCTTGTGCCTCCTAAGGTCTGAAGAGTAAGTGAAGGCCTTCCCACGCATCACATAAATGTTGTTACTTTCGTGTCAGAACTTCCATAGGGTCACTATGGCATGATCGACTCAACGTATGTTACCTCACTGACAGCAAAAGAAATTTTGTGTAATGAGGTGTCCAAGGGTTCATCACAGTGCCAAGCACATGTGAAGGCTCTCTAACATTGCTTACAGTCAAGCAGCTCTACTCTATGAAGAGTGTGTTTATGAGCCTGTCTCTGTGAGTGACTCAGAGAAAACACTACCGCTAGCTTGGGCCAGAGGGGTCCCATCTTGGGCTTTCATGTCCAGGGATTTGGCAGAATAGATTCAGGGGCACTATGCCCAGTGGATGGTGGCTCCACGTTAAGGATGTTCTCTTCATTCTGGTCCTCTCCATACTATATCCCACAGCACAGGATCACCTTTGTCCCCCAAGATCTAGCTACTTTCCTGTGGAATAGCAGAAACTCACTGCAATTAATTCTCTCTCTCTTGACAGTCTCCATGTTCAAATCCAGCCATGCGTGTATGATTTCCATCACACAAACAAAATTCTTCCATGTATGTGGATTTCATAACACTCCTATTGGGATATCCTGTTTCAAAAGCAAATTGCTGAACTGAAATTTCAAAACTTGTGGCTCACATTCTGCAAACATGCCTCTATGCATCTCCAAAGAGCTCCTACTTCCAACTAGGAGATCAGTGCACACTTCATCACACAATTCCTCCTTCCTGGGAACAGGAGGTAAGAGGTTGCATGCCCATCATCTCACTCCTGGATTATTCTTTAATAGCAGCAGCAAGCTCTGGTCCAGACCCTGGAGCTCTGGGGTGCTCAGAGTAGCCCCTAGAGAAAAGTCATTCCTCCAGGTGCCCCAGCACCCATGGGGATCCCTCAACAAAGAGCCCTCTCCATGCAATGACAGCTTTTTGGCCTAACTCTTATAACCTTTTTAGTATAAAATATGTGTCATCTAATATAGGTATGGTCATCCAAGCCTTTTTAAGGAAATTTTCTGTTTGTATGATTGTCCTCCAACCTTTGGCTTTGAGTCTATATCCTGCTGATATCATTCCCTGAGCACAAGCTGGGCACAAGCTGGGGATTTTTCCATTTTAAGTCTTGTGATGCACTCCTGGGCACTGTCAAACAGACTCCCCTTCTGCCTCAGTTCTTGGTGGTGAGGGTCTGTTAATGTATGGCCGTTGGAGTTGGATAACCCCACTGTAAAAACACTGTAATGACAGTGGAACCTGGACAAGTCCCTTGAACACTCTCCTTTGTCATGCCAGGAATAAAAGGAAAAAACTTGGACACTTGCAGGGGGAAGACAGAGACCAGAGCAGTGCCTGCTGGTCTGCAGGGGGCCAGAGATAAAGCATCAGAGAGAGGCTGCTTGCTTTATATCTATTCCTTTCTCCTTTTTTGAATCCTGCCCCGCACCCCCCAGGCCAGAAGTGCCTGAATTTCCATCTATCTTTTCTTCTCTCTCAGAAACCCCCAGGTGGCAGCAGAAGGCCTCAGACTCCAGGATGAATAAAAAAATATACTTGGCTTCTCTTTCTTTTCTCTCTCAGTCCTGGGAATAGGGGTTGGGGTCACTACTACTTGGCAACCTTGTGGGGGCGCTTGGCCCCACTAGGCAGCAGGGACCCTTAAGTCCCTGTGAGCTTTCCAGCCCTGGGCCCTGGCAGTCTTGGGCCTCTACAAGCTTTGCAGCAGCTGAGCAGAGCAGACATGCAGCTTACAACTGTAATCTACTTAAAATGCAAATTACTATAGGGGTCCTCTGTTTTTTTTCTTCAATATTTTTGTAGTTTCTAAGATAAGAAGGTGTTTGTCACATCATAAATAGCTACCTACAAGGATGGGTTTTCACACCTTAGATGCTATCACAAGCTCTGGGATCCATGGCAGGACATTTTTAATATCTGGCAATTACTTATATTTCATAGAAACTAAGTCTTATATTTTTTAAAAAAGAGAATTGTATTACCAAATATAATACCCACTCCCACCTTCCATGATTTGAACCAAAGGGAAATGTGAAAATCTGGGAAAATGGTAGAATTCATGCTACAGAAAAAATTTCTTATTAAAATAATAAATAAAATAATGAACTTTTAAAGCATAATAATTGCCATCAAAGTATAACAAACCAAATAAAGCAAAGTACATTGAAAAGCTGTAAGGCACATATACACTTGGCTAAAAATACACCATAAATGCAGAAATAAGACAAAGTCTCTGCCCCAAGAGAGCTGGATATTTAAGCACAGTGTGAATTAAAGGGTAGAAAGAAAAAGGAAGGAAGGAAGGAAGGAAGGAAGGAAGGAAGGAAGGAAGGAAGGAAGGAAGGAAGGAAGGAAGGAAGGAAGGAAAAAGAAAGAAAAGAAAGAAAGCTATGTCCTACAAAACACCAAGGACTCTCCTGTGTCCTCTCTAGTTTGAGTTTGTCTTTTAACATAATGAAGGTCAAGATCATGGGGTGAGTAGGATGCCTTCCAACCTTACAATAACACCAGTTCCACACAGGGTCTATGTGTTCTAAGAGTCAGAGTGAAGACATAAACAGCTAAATTTAGTAAGAAATCCTAAAACTTACCTGGGCAGGAAAGTTGGAAATGTCAGGAAGGTTCCCTTTAACTTTGTCTAAAGAACAAATGGGTGGAAAGCTTTCTCAGCATCCTTTGCTGAGGCATTAGTATGCCTCTCTAGGTCCAACCAGGAGGGGATGCAGAGATCACACTGGTGTTCAACAGTCTATAACAATCCACACTTCCTAGATATGTGCTTCCCTGTTCGCTTGTGAAGAAAATTCTACTTATTTAGACAAGACCGAAGCTAGAAGACAAGTCTGACATCTTGCCAATAAAGCTTTCTCAACCCATCAACTTGTCTCTTGATGGGTCAGCCCTTAAGTGGCAATAAAACCAGATCTTCCAAGTTATAAGAACTTGAATAACTCCTCTAGCTGTTGTCATATTATTCATTATAACCTCCTCATGTAACTTATATTCCTGCAGAAAAATGGCACCGAGAGGCAGCTCACAGAGTCCATGGTGGGATAATTAGACATTTCAATCTGTCCCTCAGTCTCCAACAAGTCAGTTGTAGGAGGAAGAGTTGAACAATGTAGAGTCCAACAGAAAACCCAGACTTTCCACCCATTCCCCACAGAAGTCAACATTGCTGTTTTTCTAGAAGAGCCCAAAAAGGCATCATTCCTGCAAGGTTAAAACCACTCAAGACTTCAGTTCTTCATATAAAGTAAATGTGAAGCAGAGCAATACATACAGTTGACTCACTGCTACCAAAGACCACCTCAGACAGGATGCTCCATGCCTACAAACTTTCACAGCCCTCAGGAAGCAGAACTGTGAACTCAATTATAACCATGGCCATGAGCTCACGTTTAATAAGATCTTCAGGAAAAAAAATAAGATCCTCAGAAAAAGGGTGTATCCTTTACCATGCTAACAGTGAGCCTATTACTTCCAGAACACACTTTCCATCAAATGTTGCTTCTTGGAATCACACAGTAACAGAAATGATTACCTGGAGCCAGTATATAGCACAGTGTTTAGGAATCTATTCTAGCATGTGCCTGTCTCCATTCAACTCCTATTGCTACATGGTTTCCTGCATACATTGGGTGTGGCCCTGGATGCCCCTAGAAACTGTGGGGTGGCCCAGGAATCTCTGGCATCACAGAGCTACTCAGCATCACACTCTCAGGCACTCATGCTGAACCACTAATTTGTTTGACGAAGAATTTTCAGTAGGGCCCTGGAGCCTCTAGGACAAACTAGAAGAGTGCCTCTTCCCCCCCTCAAACACACACACACATACACATATTGATAGTTTCCCCAGCCACCAAGGGTGCAAGGTGTACAGTTCAAAAGCTACAGTTAATAACATTCAGTCTCTCGAGAAGCCTGGCAACCAAGCACAGCTCCATCTCTGCAACCTCTCCCAAAGATGCCAACTAGTCTCATCTAGAATAGCAGAACCCACTGGATACATGCAAAGAATTTGGAAACTTCTGGGGGACCCCAAGTTTCTTGAGCTCCCAAAGAGGGTAATCCAGATCTGCCATGTGCTATTTATTGTGTGGTGGGCCAAAGGACAGAAACAAGAGAGGAAAAGAGAGAAGAGGAAGAGCCAAAATGTGTGGTACAGATAAAGGAGATGTGGTTCATCAAAGAGAGATTCAATGAAGCCCATGACCAGGTGAGGAATAGAAAATGCTCACCCCCATTTGTTAGGTTATACCTTATATATTAAAAAAAATTATCATCCCCGGTTCCTTTGTATGTTTGTTTACAACTCAGATTTACGCCAAAATAGAGATTGTCTTACTTGTAAACCTGGGTGGGACTGGCTCCACCCAGGAATGGTCTCTGTACTCAATGAAAATGGCAGTTCTGGCAGGAAGCTTGCTCTCCATACTAGGTAGAAGACTGCCAAACTACAAGTGTTTCATCCTCAGCCTGATTTGGATTATTTCATGCACGACTCTTATTCAGACTCATTCACCCGGGGTTGGAGATAAGGCATATGGGGGTGATTTTATACACATTCTGTTATAAGAATTGATTAAAGGAGAATGGAGAAATGGAGGTAAGGGTCTTTCTCTGGGGAAAAGAGAATGCTCAATCCCAGCCCCAGCCAAGGAACAAACAAGGGAGCATCAAGGGGAATGCCTGTCTGGGAACCAACAGCAAAGAAACACCAAGGTACACATTTTTTCATTGTGAATTAACTGTGTTTGTCTCTTATTCCCATGGGGGAAACAGACCTTTTCATTTTTTCAAGCTGCTGGAGGCCAAGCTTAGTAAATTGGGAGGGGAAAGAATAGGGGAGAGGATAGTTATTGGGAGAGAGGGGGGTATTGAGAGAGCTGATGGGAGGTGGAAAGGTGAGGATAAGAATGACTAGAGATAAGGATAATGGTAAAAGGGGAGAGGAAGGTAGCAAGGAGATGGGAAGATAAAAAGAGGTAAGGGAGATGAAGAGAGGTGAGGGGGGAAACAGAGAGGTGAGGGGAATAAAGAGAGATAAGGAGAATGGAGAAGGTAAGGGGAGCACAGAGAGTTGAGGAAGAGGTGAGGGGTTGGGAATGATGAAGAGGATAAAGCAAGGACAAGAAAAGAATGAAATCAGGGAGAAAAGGAAAGAGAATGCTGGGTCGTTTGAAAGTAGGCTTAGCCAAGAAAGAGGCATCTGCTCTAAACTTACTCCCACCATTCTGGTGTCAGCATGAACTGTAACAGCAATTTGATTCACTCTTTTCTGCCCCAGAGAGATATAGCCCATGGCACACAAGGGTGCTTCACACAGGGAAGTATAATGACACATAAGGCAGGCATAGAGCATGAATTTCCAAATGGAGACCACCACCTAGGCATAACCCCAAGAGGCCAGAGACTTAGTGGCAAAGACCTGTGTGAGATTCTGCTCCAAAGTGTGTCTGAGAGAAACAGTCAAATTTTCCACATTATCTGATGTTCCATAATCTCCCTACAGTGATGATGAAGAGACTGTAGTAAGTGAAGCTCTGCTCCCCAAAACATGAACCTGCCTAAAACCTCAAATCATCACCTTATCTGAAATAAGAGTTTTAGAAAATATAATGGAAGGTAAACGCACAAGTTAAGATTATATGGAATTAAGTGAAACTCAAATCCAAGGAACAAAAAGAAAGAGAGAAAGTGAGAAAAAGAGGGGAGGGAAAGGGAGAGAGCAGAAACAACAGGAGAGGAAAAGAGAAAAGAAAGAGAAGAGAAAAAAGGAGGAGAGGAGAAAAGAAGGGAGGGAGAGCAGTGAGGGAAGAAAAGAAAAAAGAAGAGATAAAGAGAAAGAAATGGAGAGGGAGAGAAGCAGGCAGAGGAGAAATAAGAGAAGACAGAAAGGAGGGGGGAAAGAGGGATAGGGTGACAGAAAGGGAGAAAGGAGAAAGAAAAGATCTAGAGGAAGAGGGAGTGAAGGGAGAAGAGTAAGAAGACAGACTCTGGGCTACGCTGACACAAACCAAGGACTCAAAAGACAGCATAAGCACAAACGCAGAGGACAAGCTTTTTGAAGGAAATAGTGTTCCACTCACGTTGGCTCCAAAAGGTGATTCCTGTTGTCTGCTGCCACTGAGACTGCAGCAATGGATGCAGCCATCCCAGAACTCTGGCACTGCACACAGGGCCACACGGTGCATTACAAAGACTGTCCTTACTTTATCACACAGCTGGGATAAGGAAGAGAGTCTATGTGGACATCGCAGCACTCCTACCGCATGTCACAGTCCCAGAAAGTTTTTCCAGTAAGAACAGTGACAACTCCACATCGGGAGTCACCTCCCCACACCAACCTCTGTGCCTCTGAGAACTCACGTGTCCACTGCCAAAGTGAGAAAATGCCCATTGGTACTCAGACAATGGCCATCATATGGGGAATGTCACACACTAAGGCCACACCATCTGCACTCTCAACTCACTTCCTAATAGAATGTCAGTACTTTAATCAAAGTTGATTAAATATTTTGATATTAGACCTGAATCCATATGGCACATAGAGGAAAATATAGGCAGGACTCTTACCTCAAAGCTAAAGGCATCTTCAAAGATGAAACATCACTGACCAAGAAAGTGAAAGCAAAAAAAAACAAACAGAACTACATTAAACTAAGAAGCTTCTGCACCTCAAAAGAAACTATGACCAGAATTCAAAGACAGTCCACAGCCTGAGAGAAATTATTTACCAAATACTCACTCATCTTATAAGGGGTTAATATCAAAGATGTATAAGGTGCTGCTGGCATTTTATAGAAAAAAATCTAACCTTATCAAAAATGGGAGAGATGAGCAGAAACTTTCCCAACGAAGAACTGCAAATGATAAAAGGCAAATGAAAATATTTTCTGCATTACTAATCATCAGGGAGATGCAAATGAAAACAATAATGAAATAACATCTCAGGTCACTGGCACACATCATAAAGAACAAGAACAACCAGTGCTGACTTGGATAGAGGGAGAGAGGCACTGTCATTCACTGCTGGTGATAATTTAGACTGGTCCAGCCTTTCTGGAAAACAAAATAATCAAGTTCCAAATGATCTAGCAACTTCACTTCTTGGAATATACTTTCAGGGTCCAAAACCAAATGGAGAAAAGATTTCTGTACTGCTATGTTCCTTGCAGCACTATCCACGATAACAAAAAAGTAGAAACAATCTAAGTGTTCCAAATAAAGATGAATGGATGTATAAGCTATAATAGATAAGCATAATGGAATACTACTCAGCCATAAGAAAAGATAAAAATGATGTAGTTTGGGGGCCAGGCGGTGGCGCTGGAGGTAAGGTGCCTGTCTTGTCTGCGCTAACCTCGACGGACTGTGGTTCGATCCCCTGGTTCCCCATATGGTCCCCCGTGCCTGCCAGGAGCGACTTCTGAGCGAATAGTCAGGAGTAACCCCTGAGCGTCACCGGGTATGGCCCAAAAAAAACAAAATAAAATAAAAATAAAAAATCATGTAATTTGCTGGTCCAGGGAGGGGCCTGGAGAATATCATGTTGAGTGAAGTTAGAGGGAGGGAGCTTGGTAGAATGATCGTTCCAATATGTGATATATAGAAACATAATAAAATGTGATGTATAGAAACATAAACGCCCAAAGACACAAGAAACAAAGAACAGGAAAACTGGTCTTCAGTAGGAAACATGTCACTTTTAGGGGACTGGAAGATAGAACAGGGAGGGAGTAATGTCTATAGTGGAGAAAAATGTTCAACCAAGTGCTTCTCAAATAGTGGGGCGAGCCCCCCAGGGAGGGCCAAGGCTCTGTAAGAGGGGGCGCGTTTGATCTTGGCCAGTGGTCAGCAACCTTTTTTTTCAACTGAACCAAATCTCACCAAAACCATGATTGAAATTTATTTATTTATTTATTTATTTATTTATTTATTTATTTATTTATTTATTT
>PVKC010015314.1:0-21533 GCA_004027635.1 Crocidura indochinensis
CACACAGAGGTAGCTTTGTGGCTACCAGGAATGTAGCTTGTACCTCAGTGAAAGAAGGATAAGTCATCCCCTTCTGTTTTCTGCCCATTGGAAGCTCCTTGTGAGAGTTGGGGTACACTTTAATTCAGCTCAGATTCCCTATAGCTCACACAGGAGTAGAAATGAGATCATTTATGTGACTATTTGGGTTGGGGGGGGGGACTTGTCATTTAGGAAGTTGGGACCCGAAGTGAGAACATTAGATCAGAACATCATAGTGGATCCCCTCTGAGAAGTGTGCTTTGCTCCTGTTTGTGCTAAATTTGCAAAAGCAGTAGTATCCCCATACTTTCATATCTCCCCATACTTTCATACCCCTTAAACACGTCTATGGAATAAGGCTAACTCCGTATGTTACTAAGTATGATTAAGTCTTCGGTATGTGATAAATGTTAAGAGGAGACATCAGTTTATGGGAATTGTTGAGAACATGGCAGAGAAATTCACTCACTCCTTTGGAGACCATGCAACTTCTCATGATCTGGAGTTGGTGACAGTCTCTGGTGTTAGAGGGCAAGCTGGTGCCCTTACAGCAGACCTGAAGCAGAGTTAAAGGGGTGTCCAAGGATTCCCCACTAAAATGGATTGCTCTTGAATGAGATGTGCAGTCGTTTTCTTTCTGGCTCAGTGTTTCACAGCCTGTCTTTATTCCAGGTGCTGAGGTGCAGTAAATGTAATTGGAAGACGGCAAGAAGGAACAGATGGCTCTAGCTGGTGGCCCAGACTCCTTCTTACACCATCCGTACTACCAGGTATGGGTGAGCATGGGTGCCTGAATCTGCACAAAGGTATTGACCGAGAGTGGGCCACAACATAAAGGTAGTTGTCCATGAATTGTCCTATTTCTGACAGGCCACCAGGGAAATTCTTGGGCTACACTGTGGATGAATCATTTTTTTTTCTTTGTTTATTTTCTTTAAAAATTTTTTATTATATCTTTGCTTATGCATCATGATTGCAAACATGTTTGTAGTTGAATTTCAGTCACAAAAAAGAACACCCCTCCCCTTCACCAGTGCAATTTTCCTACCACCAATGCCCCCCATTTCCCTTCCTCCCTTATTCCCCTACCTGTGTTCAAGACAGGCATTCTACTTCTCTCACTCACATCCATTGTCATGATAGTTATTTGTGTAGTTATTTCTCTTAACTGACCTTACCACTCTTTATGGTAAGCTTCATATCGTGGGTCGTTCCTTCTAGCCCTCTCTCTATGGTGTCTGGATATTATTAATATACTGTCAGATACCATCATTTTTTAGTGAATTCCCAAGTTACTTCATATCTATGCTTGATCCGTTTTTATCCTTCTCTGAATTCATTTTTCCTTCCTTATTAATATGTGAAGTCTTATTTTAATTACCATGATGAGATATTGCCTGTAGTGTAATTTTTACTGCAGAAACACTTAATATATTTTGGCATAAGAGTGAAGCAAATCTGGGGGCCGGGCGGTGGCGCTGGAGGTAAGGTGCCTTCTCTAACCTAGGACGGGACCTCGGTTCGATCCCCCAGTTCCCCATATGGTCCCCCATGCCTGCCAGGAGCGACTTCTGAGCGAATAGCCAGGAGTAACCCCTGAGCGTCACTGGATGTGGCCCAAAAACCAACCAAACAAACAAATAAACAAACAAAACAAACAAAAAACTAAAACAACAACAAAAAAAGAGTGAAGCAAATCTTTGAAAGAAGGCTTAAATTTGGGGGTCAAGCCGTAACACAGTGATAGGGCATTTTCCTTGCACGTGGCCAACATAGGACAGACCCTGGTTCGATTTCTGGCATGCCATATGGTCTACTGAGCCTGCCAGGAACGATTTATGAGCATAGAGCCAGCAGTAACCCCTGAGTGCAACCCAAAAAGAAAAAAAGCAAAGAAGGAAGACTTCAATTTAATTACAAATACCATTTATTGTAACTACTGATTTCGAAACAAAGTTAAAATTCTTAGAACTGTAAATTTTGCTAGTGAAGGTTGTTTACTGGGTCAGGTTGGTCCCAGCATTAGCTGCTGCCTGCCATTTAGGCATTTTTTCCCTTCAATTTTGATTTTGCTTTTTGTTGTCTACATCTGGGTCAAATTCTGCTTGAGTACGAAAGCATGGGGACAGGAACTGCACTTAGAACCATTAGATGACTATAGGGATGGACTGGGGGTAGTGGTAAATGTAGGTCAGAAAGTTACTATTAAACATTTGACACCAAAGTGTATGTATTCTTATTATTTATTCAGCTGCTTTAGATCATAACATTTTATATATAATTAAAAGAATTTTTGTGTGTCTGCTTGTCTTGTGTGCAAAGAGATGTGGTTGCCTTACCCCACTGAGTGAAGCTTTCTGCTTTATTCCCTAGTTACATAGGTCAATTCTCATATGGCAGCTTAATTTTGGTTGTTGCATGCGACATGCTGCTTGCAGCTAGACCATTAGTTTCATTCCCAGCCACCTTGTCACCTTTGGGAGAAATGTACCGTCACGTCACTCAATGGTTTTAAAGGCACCCTCTAATTCTTGTAAAAATCTGACTGCCATGTTGAAGTCAGGATAACACGGAGCTTTTTCTGGTTTCATCTCACCATTAGGTGGCAGTGCAGAGAACCCTGCCTTGAAAGCAAGTTGAAGCTGTTTCCAAGTTATCAGGGTGTCAAAGAAATCCACTCTGGAACAAGTTGATAAAAAAAAAAAGCTGCTAATATTGCTTGCATCTGGCTCCTCTTCTTGGGAAATTCAATGACAGTTCTGGGTTTTCTCAGGAAATTGGGTGATTTATGATAAATTCAAATCATGAGAGATCTGCAGTTATAACAATTCGATATATCTCCACTTTTTTTTGAAAGAAAACAAAAGGCTTCTTAAGATTTCCAGCATCTTAGTCACTGTTAATAAAGAGTAATTCACTAAGAGTTGTGACTTGTGACTAGATTATAGGTTCTACAAATTATCTATATATCGGGTATTTAATGTGCACAGAGTACTACAATGCCAGACAAGTTCCATTCCCACTGTATATCTCCTCTCCAGCCCCAATTTTAGATTTTTATATGGGCTCATGATAAGTTTCATGTGAGTTTCTAGTTTCACTGTACAGTTTTCTCATTTATGGAGAAAACTTTCTTTTTTCACTTGTATCTTTTTCCCCTTTGTCATAAATTCCATCTAATATGCAATATATATGTATGTTACATATATGTATAGTATATACTTATACTAATCCCTTACTGTTTTGATTCTATCACTTTGTTATATAATTTTAAGTCAAGGAGTATGATTACTGTCACTTGCTAAATAATTGGGGCTTTTTGTGTTTACACAAATTTAGTAAAGTATGTTTTTTTTCTTGAGGAATGCTTCTAGACTTTTAGTACAGATTTCACTGAATATAATATTTTTGGAAAGCTGGGCATTGTGGCAGTACTAATTTTTCCAGTCCACACAGGCACACAATAGCTTTTCATTTCTTTATGTCTTTTATTCTGATGTCCGTAGATTTTATTATACAAAACTTTTATCTCCTTTGTTGTTTATTCCTAGTTATTTAACTCTTTGGATGTTAATTAACAATAAACTAATTGTTAATGGAATCGCTTTTTTGTTAATTTCTCTTTATAGAAATATGATGTTTTAATATTTTAAAGTAGCATTTACTTTACTTTTCATTATTTCTAATAGTTTATTAGTGGTGTTTAAAAATATTTTTGTGTATTATATAATCTGTAAATAATTATAGTTCAGTTTTTTCTTCTCAAATTTAATACTTTTTTATTCTTGTCTGATTGTTCTGGCTAGACTTTTAATTGAATAATGGTAAGAGTGGAATTCTTGTCTTACATTTGATCTTCAAGGGAAACTTGAATATTTTGCTAAATATGATATTAGTTATGATATATATTTAGAGAGACTTTTTTGTTGATTAAGTATGTTTTGTTAACATATATTTTGTTACCATAACGTATGTTCTGACAATCTTGACTTCACTAAAATAAATCTACTTGTTTGTGAACAGGGATTTATTTTATGTATTGTTGAGTTTAATGTACTAAGATCTGTGAAGGATTTTATAAAAAAAATCTGCTCATTGGAGATAGTTCCTATAGTTTTCTTTTTTTCCCCATAATGTTCTTCTTTGGCCTCATAGAACATGTTTGGAAAATGTTATCTATCGGTTTTTTTTTTTTTTTGGAAGGGTTTTAAAAGATGGATATCATGTTTGATTTGATGTGCTGCTAGAGATGACTGATGAAGTCAGCAGTCCTGCTCTTTATTTTAAGTTTTATCCTTTTTTTTTTTTAACTTACTCGCTTGGGATTGGCCTGTTCATGTTTTTCTTTGATCCTTGGAAGATTGTGTGCTCCATGGATTAGAGAGCCCTGGGCAGCCTTGAAAAAGAAAGGGGGTTTCCAGGGATAGAGGAAAGCTGGCTGTGGGAAGGAAACAAGACATACTTCTGCCCGCATCCTGCAAGTTTTAGTTTTGCAGTGTTTTCTGCAGATGTGTGAATTCCAGCAGTCATGGGCTAGTGGCCCAGGAGTTTCACGAACTGACTGGGAAAAAATACTTTATTGTTATACTGGAATATTAATGATGCGTTAGAAAATAGCCTGGACCTTTATGCTTTATACTATATATCATAGTTATATGGAATCAAGAGAATACCTATTTTTATTATTTTTTAAAAATTTTAAGTAATATATTTAAGCACCATGATTACAAAATTTTTGTAGTTGGGTTTCAGTTATGAAAAAAGAACACCCCCCTTCACTAATGCAACCTTTCCACCCCCAATGCCCCCATCTCCCTCCTCCTCCAACCCCTACCTGTATTTGAGACACAGTTTTTTACTCTCTCTCTCTCTCACTATCATTGTCATGATTGTGACAATTGAAAATTGAAATTTGTGTTAATTTTTGTATTGTGAGTTAGTCTAAATGCTGTGTAGTTCAGCCTTTATGGAAAACAGTATGGAGATTCCTCAAAAAACTGGAAATTGAGCTCCCACCTGATCCAGTTATACCACTTCTAGGGATATACCCTATGGACACAAAAACACAACACAAAAATGCCTTCTGCACACCTATATTCATTGCAGTGCTAATTACAATAGCTAGACTCTGGAAACAACCTAGATGCCTGACAACAGAAGAGTGGCTAAAGAAACCGTGGTACATCTACACAATGGAATACTATGTAGCCATTAGGAAAAATGAAGTCATGAAATTATCCTATACGTGGATGGACCTGGAAACTATTATGCTGAGTAAATAAGTCAGAGAGACAGAGATAGACATAGAATAGAATAGTCTCATTCATCTGTGGGATTTAAGAAAAAAAGATAAGAGAATACCCTTTTTAAATGTTGGGAATAATATGCCCGATACGCTCGTTTCACTTAGTAATCTCTAAGTGATTGGCAGGCCACAGTTGGATGCTGTCCTTTAGGCAGGATGCTGATCTGCCTTCGGGGAAGATAAGTAGACTCGTGGGATAGGCCAAAGATCGAATGCTCTGTTTAAATCTCTTATCATCCTCTTCTGTAGGGAACTTCACGATCTCACTTTTGCATGTGAGAAAAATAAGGCAGAGTATAGACAAATACCTTTCCTTCCACTGAATAGAGAATTTTCTTAATTTTACTAGAGAGAGACAGAAAAAGAGAGAGGGGTGGCTCTTCGAGAGGAGGAAGGTAAAATGCCAGAATAATGGATTTAATTATCCTTTATTTAGTTTCTTTGATGCTATGTAGACGCATACTGTGATTGAATTCCTTGAATCCTGAAATGTGTATTGAAGCGTCAATTTTAATAACAGCTCTTCAGACGAAATAGAGAAAGACAGAAGGATTGATTGGAAGATGTTTTAGTTCTAAAGATGTAAAAATGGAATCGATGAAATGCTAAAACCGAGTCTAAGCAAAAAGCTCTGAAGTCCCCATTTATCTTTGGTTTTTAAGAGAAGGCCAACAAACCTTTACGGGAGCTATGATTTTGTTTTTCCCCTTTGTTGAAATTTCGTTTTTTCAAAAATGTCTTTCTTCAATATGGGCCTAAAGTCTTATATTTTTAGCTTTGTTATTAATAATGCAGGTAGCTTTACATTGAATGCTTTTGATATTGCTCTTTTTCTTTATTCTGTGTAAAAGATGTGCCACACTGTGCGACATATATATTGTTTTTTTTTGATTTAGATGGCCCACTGCTTGGAATTGTGATTAACTCCCTAAATTAGGTGACTTATGCTTGGAATGAAGTGCATCTCTTTTACTTAATGCTTTCTGCTTCTCCTTGGCACTGTGGATTGTCTACAGTTAGTGATTGTATGTTACAAAAACATGTTTGTAATCATGGTGCTTAAATAAAGATATTTAAAATAAGTAAATGAAATTTATTAATAAAAAAAAGAAAAGAAGAGGAGAAAGGAGAATCAATTCTCCATGTGGGGAGGAACTTAGCACAGAACTACATTATTTTTCATACCATAAGATGCACTTTTTTTTTTTTTTTTTGGTTTTTGGGTCACACCCGGCAGGGGTGACTCCTGGCTCCATGCTCAGAAATTGCTCCTGGCAGGCACGGGGGACCATATGGGGCACCGGGATTCGAACCGATGACCTTTTGCATGAAAAGCAAACGCCTTACCACCATGCTATCTTCCGGGCCCCGTAAGATGCACTTTTTTCCCCAAAAGTGCATCTTATGGAGCAAATACCACGTGGACCTAAAGCCTAAGTGCAGGGGAAGAGAACATCTAAAAACCTATGTGTATTTTATAGAGTGAAAAATATGGTACGTTAATATAGCTTGCTTTGTAGGGTTTAAAAAAAAAAGATTTCATAGCTGTGGAGGAACAAAGGAATTGGGCCTGTTTTGTTTTCCTTCTACTCATTCTGGAAGCTCAATTTGCACAGAAAATTGATTGAGTTTTATTTCTTTCTATCCGATGAATATTGAACTTTAATTACCTTCTTATATTTCCTCTGGCCATGGCTGTTAGGGATCTCCTCTTCAGAAGTATGTTGGCCTTTGAGATCAGATGGCTGCATTGGCGAGTTATAAGATCTTAAAGTTTATTATACCTGTCAAGACAGCAACCAACCCTGCTGAAGGCAATAGGGACTCAGAAGTGTAGGAGGTGGGGGGACATGGGGAAAGGGGTAAGGGGAAAGGGGAAAGGTCAGTAAATAGTATTTGACCCTGGTATTTCTCTTCAGCCTCTGAGGGTGTCACACTTGGTCCCCAAGTTGGAAAGGTTTCTTGATACACCTGTTTGAAAAATGAACCCTTAATATATGTACATTGTAAGGTGTCATTTGAATCCTCCACACTACCTCAGCCCTTCAAGGAGCCTTCCCCCTGTCATGATTTCGAGCCATTTTCCCATGTTTCTATATTCTATTTTTCTGGCTCTCTGAAAGAGAAAGAACCAGAATTTTCGTTCCCTGTGAATCAGACTTGGGTTAGTTTTGGGTTGTCTCTTTTGGCCTTTTTGGGTGTAATGCATCTGCGAATCATTTTAGCCACATTGACTTCTTTTTTATAGGGCAAGTAACATCTCTCTTCATTAGGGCAAGGTGGTATTTAGGACTGTATACAGCTTATGGTTTATAGTAAGTAGAGTTGTAGAGAAACATGCTTAGAAATCTTTATAGGAACTTGAATGTTGAGCTGAAGAATTAGAAAATAAACATTTATCTTATTTTTATTCTTTTTAGAAATTCATTTCTTTCTTTTTCCTTTATCTTTTTCTTTTTGGACCACATCTGGTAGTGCTCAGGGGTTACTCTCTGTCTCTGTGCTCAGAAATTGCCCCTGGCAGGCTTGGGGGACCATATGGGATGCTGGGGATTGAACTCAGGTCTGTTCTAGGTTGTCTGCAGGCTATCTCTCTGGCCCCTTGAAATTCATCTCTAAATGAACATAGAAATGTATAAATTGAAATTTTGATTTGTACATTATTAACTGGCATGTCACAAAGATGGCATCTTCCCCGCTCCTCAGAGTTCCAGCATTCTGTTTGGTACATGTTGCCCAATCTGACTTGATTAAGTGACATAGAGGCATGTCAGGAGACCCACCCATCTCTCTGAATTTATTGCCCTTAGTCATGGAAGATAGACCCTTGCTCTCCCTTTTGAATGTGGTTGGTTTGCTTTTGTCTGGGCGTAAATTGACTCTTGTATTTTTTTAAAAGTTAAAACAGATTTTATTTGGAGGTATTGAGGAAGTGGGGGAGAGAAAGAGGAGAGAGAGGGAGAGAGAGAGAGAGAGAGAGAGAAAGAGAGAGAGAGAAAGAGAGAGAGATAGAGAAAGAGAGAGAGAGAGAAAGAGAGAGAGAAAGAGAAAGAGAGAGAGAGAAAGAGAGAGAGAGTAATGCACCTAAGGCAGAATATGGACTGTTTCAATGATGGACCGAGAGGCCTGGTACACAACCAGCATGAAATTAAGAATATCCACATCTCAAGGGAGACATGCAGATGACAGGTACATGGTCCTAGAGAGCATGTATGCACTGCTCTCTCCAGGGACAGAGAAGGACCCAGTTCATACCCTAGAGTGAAAGTCCACTCCTCAAGAGGGGACATGAAGGCTACATGTACTCAAGCTCCGTGCACCCAGGCAGCGACATTTGTATCCTTGGAATCTTCGACAAATCTCCTTTTCAGCCTTCTGGGTTTGAGGTTGAGGCTTCATTTTAGAGGGAGGTGGTTATTTGGAGCTCTCTGAAAGCCAGCCTGTCCCCTGGAGAACCCAACTTTCAGCCTGTCCTAGGAGGCAGGTTGTAGGTGGAGAAACTGATGATTTATGTGGTGGGGGGCTAAGACCCTTTCAGTGGGACGTGGAAAGCTGAGAACAGGGGCCAAGACCTTGCACGGCCTGGTCTGTCTTCACTGGCCCTGTCAGATCCCTTGAGCTCCGGCATGCCCAGCTCCGTGCTGGACATCACTCACCAACTCCGTTGGACTCTGTCCTGGGTCTCCACCTCTTGTCTGCGTCTGTCTCCTTTCCTTCGTAACGTCATTCCTTAATTAAAACACTGATTCTCTGTGGCCTTTCACCCTCGCCTACGTACACACAGAGCTCTGCATCTTTCCACACCCTGCCCATAGCTTGAGGAAGACTGAGTTTTCTGCTGTTTGCTGTCCTTAGATTGTTTACCTTGGACTTGAGCTCTTCAGGACGCTAGAATGGGAATGGTACCACATTTGTACAGTGAAATCTGACTTCGTAGATTGACTCAGACCTAGATCTATAGAGGCAGCTTAGCCAGAAAGGACTGTAGGGTAGGGTGAGAAGGGCTGACCAAGAAATGGGGGAATTGGGGTCTGAGCACAGAGGTAGGGTGTTTGCCTGGCATGTGGCCGACCCGGATTCGATCCCTGGCGTGCCATAAGGTCTCCTGAGCCTGTCAGGAGTGATCTTTGAGCGCAGAGCTAGGTGTAACCTTGAGCACCACTGGGTATGGCCCCCAAAATAACCAACGAAGCATAAAAAATGGGGGAATACTTATTTGCAAAATTGTGACGAGGTTCCTAGGACACTCTTTAGGGGTGTCTTTCCTTGAAGGTCATCTTCAATCATTCACCTAGCACCTGTTGGGGTGCTAGACTTGGGACCAAGTCTGCCTTTTGGCATCAGAACACTTGACTCCCCTGATTTTGGACCTCTGGGTATGCTTTTATGTGTTGGTGGGGTTCCAGATATTGTAGTGTTATTCCGAGGCCTTTTTCTCACTACCTACCAGCTGCAGGCTCTGGTCTTTGGGGCACCACCCCTTCAAACATGGGTGCCCAGGGCCTGGCTTTCGCAGTCTTCCACAGTTCTCAGGCTCTTTTTCACCTTCCTATAGACCCAGCTTGACCGGGAGTAGAGCTGGGGTCAGGGGGCGGCTAACCATGGCCTGGACTGACCTATTAAGGACCCCAATTTTACCCCTGTTATCCTGTTGTTATGAATCATGTCCTCCACACTTTCCGGCTTCCTGGTGTTGGCGGTCATTACTACATTGTGCTCTTGTGGCTTGGGGTTGACCCTTCTTCCTCCCCAGACTGACCAGTTTGTGTTTTGAAAGTAGCTTTGGCCTCTGTGTCCTCAGTGTCCTAGACCGGGGAGTACAGAGGATGTGCTTGTCTTCCTGTGGCCCTGGTGGTGGACGGTGGCCCGGTGAGGGGTGAAGGCCCAAGAAAAAGTTCTCAAGCAGAGTTGAAGATGAGGTCAACGGTGGAGGACATTTGCCGTGTTAGAGCATTTGAATGTGACAAATGATCCATGTGGTTTTCCTATTAACCAGTCGCCAAACTTTTCCAAGCCGGACATGCCACTTCTTCCTGTCCAGGAGGGGAGGCTCTCTGGTGAATATTGCAGTTTCTCTGCTAGATTTTGGTGTGCGAGTGCTGCTCTGTGCTCCTTCTGCTCGAAGGGCTGACGTTTTGGTTTGAAGGCAAGCACCTTAGTTATCAGGCAGAGAACAATTACAATATGTTTTTTAATGAACAGTAAATTCATTGCTTGCTAATAAGTGTAACATTGCAATGACTAAAAAAATATAGTTCAGTTTTGGGGAGAGGAAAAAAACTTTTTTTACCCCTTCATTAAAACATGCAGACCTTGGGGCTGGAGAGATAGCTCAGCAATAGGGCATTTGCCTTGCAACGGCCAACCCAGGACAAACCCAGGTTTGATCCCCAGCATCCCAGGTGGTTTCCTGAGCCTGCCAGGAGTAATTTCTGAGCATAGCCAGTAGTAACCTCTGAACACTGCCGAACTGTGGCCCACAAAACAAAACAACAAAACAAAAAACATAAAAATTTGACGTAAACTTGACCTTTTTATATGCTTTCATTTCATATTAGGTGTTCAGATAGCAGTTAAATTATATTTTTATATTTTTATTTCACAGCACATACTAAATAAAATTCTGATAAAAACAGAACTATGTGGGGCCGGGCGGTGGCGCTGGAGGTAAGGTGCCTGTGCTAACCTAGGACAGATCACGGTTCCATCCCCTGGTTCCCCATATGGTCCCCATGCCTGCCAGGAGCGACTTCTGAGCGAATAGCCAGGAGTAACCCCTGAGCGTCACTGGGTGTGCCCCCCCCAAAAAACAAACAAACAAAAAAAAACCAAAAAACAGAACTATGTCCTTCTATCATAGCTTATTTTTTTCTTCCCCTTTTCAGCATGTCTGAAAATTGGCAAATGTCTGTCATACTTAGACCCTGACAATTAGAGACCCTAGCATTGAGGACTTCCATCATGTGTTTATTGTATTTTTTTTGTACAGCAAACATATCTATGGTAGCTTTCT
Source organism: Crocidura indochinensis (assembly GCA_004027635.1). Classification (NCBI taxonomy): domain Eukaryota; kingdom Metazoa; phylum Chordata; class Mammalia; order Eulipotyphla; family Soricidae; genus Crocidura; species Crocidura indochinensis. The sequence continues at coordinate 11,340 of PVKC010015314.1, forward strand.
TGCAACATGTTCATTATTTATGAATGCTTGAGGGAAACCTTGAGAGGTGGCTACTAGAATTGTTGTGGCAAGGTCTGGTTCTTCTAAGGTGGTATGGCTATAAACTGCTGTTACCTTTAAAAAATAATATTGTTCATTCTCAACAAGGAAAACTCTACCCAAAGTATAATGATGATGTTGACTAAAATTTTAGTGGAAATGTTATTAATGAAAATAATTTCATGAGATCTTAAAATCAGATAAGAAAAATGGAAAGCTGAAGTCAAACTTTTCTTCCTGTGAATTTGTTTTTATGATTTCTGTTTATGTTGGATAGTGATTTTTGGAAAGTAATAGAAAATTTTCCTCTGAATATGGATTTTCTGTCTCCTGCTGCATTATGCTGAATCTTCCCAGACTTGCTGAGACGCAGGAAAATTTTGTGAAGTGTTTTAGCTCTGCTGGGTAAAGAAGGGAGAGACATGTTTCTAATAGGGGTGTCTCTGGAAGTTGGATATCTCTAGAGACCTTGGGAACCTGTTGAGGATATGGGATTGGTCTTTCACCATATACAGCAGGGTTTCAAAATGTAGCCTGTGTTCATTGCAGTGCTGTTTACCATAGCCAGCATGGTGTTGTGACCATCTGTGCATTAGGATACTCAGATCACTCCAATTGCAGTGAGGATAAGAAAGTAGTTGAAGCAGTCTTCTTCAAGTTGGGTTGAATTTTGCCAGCTTGCAAGCTGTGGTACTGAAGTATTGATCAACTCTTGGATATCAAAGTATGGACGTTTCACTTTCAATACATATTTCAGTTCTCCACAGTAGTCTTACATCCCACGACCTTGTATTGGCCATCATTCTATATTGGCCATGTAGATGTACAGATGTGGGGAAAGCATGGCTGGTCTCTATTTTCTTACTACTTCTGTCAGTCATACTTGACTTTTCTTTTCTTTTTTTTTTTTTTTTTTTTTTGTGGTTTTTGGGTCCCACCCGGCAGTGCTCAGGGGTTACTCCTGGCTCCATGCTCAGAAATTGCTCCTGGCAGGCACGGGGGACCATATGGGGCACCGGGATTCGAACCGATGACCTTTTGCATGAAAGGCAAACGCCTTACCTCCATGCTATCTCTCTGGCCCCATACTTGACTTTTCTATGCACCTGTATCACAGTTGGATGCACCTTTAGTTCTTGTCCTGGAAACCTCAACCTGTCTCAGCAGCCTGAACCATAAACAGTTTGTACATGGTCTGTGTATTCATGCTGTGTATGCATTCTATAGTCATCATGCTGACCCTATGTACTAGTGCAAACTGAACTACCGCCCTGTGCATTTACATAGGTTGAGTTTCTGGATTGTGTATTCATGCAGATCAAGCCTTTAGGCTGGAGATTTGTATATGCTAAGTACTTGGTCTGTGTATTTTGAAGCCCAGTTCCCTAGACTGAACCCCTGGGATGAATGTTAGTGCTCACTGATCCCCTGGGCTATTATCCTATGCATCCTGGACCGTGTGTCTGTGTGGGAAAAACTGAAGCCTTTCTGTTCCCCTTGGATTCCTGAACTAACAACTTGACTTTTATTGAGCTATAGCAGACTGGAGAGTCTGGCATGATTGTGACTGGATCCATTTTGTTCCCTGCAGTTCTGTTTTGAGCAATTTGGAGTTGACTCATGCGAATTCTGTGCCATGACCTTGTTCTTGCTCCCAACAACTCCTCCTGGGGACTGGTGACATGGCATGGCTATAGATGGTTGTATCATAAGCAGATCCAGACTTCAGTTAGCCCTGGAGTTCGTTGTCATCAGAGATGAGGCCTTGAGTGCCAATGCCAGCAAGTCTCTTTCCTTAATCACCTGGTGGGGTTTCACTGCTTGGGAAACACCATCTTTTGAGACCTGCTGACGGTGACCAAGTTCTTTCTTGAACTCAGCGGGTGAGTTCCTGACTGAAAAGATATTATATAACTTCAGTGGTAGAGAGACAAAGGACTTGTTCCAGTATCTTCCCCAGGCTTGTGAACACTTTAAATCTGTTCTGTGGAAATATGTGGTGCCTGTAACAGGTCACTGTGACACTTAAGACTCCTCCCTCCTGCCCCCGGACAATTATAGCTTTTTTTTTGGAGTACTCCTCTGTGTGACAGGACTGAATCCATTCTATCTGGCAGCTGGCTCTTCTGTGGCAAAGGCCAGTGCCTGTATGCCTTTGTTTTTTTTTTTGTTTTTTTTTTTTTTTTTTGGTTGAATCTGCAGTAAACCACATTCCTCCCAGGTATTGCTCATGTATGTATTGTTGTGTACAACTCTGGTGTGTGTTTGAGTTTATACAACCAAAGATAACTAGAAATTCCCATTCCCCAACACGCATAGAGACACTACACAATCTACTCTCTCTCTCTCTCTCTCTCTCCTCTCTCTCTCTCCCTCTCCATCCTCAACTATACACAACCTGAAATAACTGGAAATTCCCCATTCCCCCAACAAACATACACACTACACACCCTAAACACCCTACATACATACACACACAGACTCTCTCTCTCTCTCTCTCTCTCTTTCTCTCTCTCTCTCTCTCTCTCCATCCTTAACTTTTGCAATGGTGGGATGTCCCATGAGGATTGAAAAAGAAACAAGTTTGTTTTTTGAGGCACTTTTTCTACTAATTTATATCTTACCAGCAAAGCCTTTCGATTTGGGTGTTTTTCAGCCAGGTTGAAAGAAAGCTGTCCTGCAGGATGGTTTCTCTTCTGTCATTCTGAGGCTACTTCCAGCCAGGTCTTGCCAGGTCACCAAAGTAGAGAGGAAACTTTTGTGCTATCGTGCCCCCGGACACGACACTAGAACGAAGGGACTGCAGGTTAGGGGTGGAATGTCTCATCTTCTCAAGGTCCTGCTGATTTTATTAGAATGTTCTACCTCAGGAGGCTGGTGTTTATTGATTTTTTTTATTCTGAGAATTATGCCTTCTGTTAGCTTCTTTAACCCTTAGATGAGGTTTATTACTCTAGATATCTGAATATGCCTGTGTTCTAATTATGTCACTTTTGACTTTTTCTTGGTCAATTTCTCTTAAATTCTTTCCAAGTGGTTTTTGATTGTCTATCGGACATTGTGAAATGTAGGTGTTTGAGTGCTTGCTTTCTTTGGGGTGAGGGGTAAAGAAAGTTTATTCCTTTAAAGATTTGGAGAACTTGTGATGATAATAGTTTGGTTTCTTGAAAATGATTGGATCTGTTTGCAGTTTGCTTTCATTACTATTATTTTGTTTTTGAAAAAAAAAAGTTTTTCTTTTTTTAAATGGCTTATAGCTGTGCCTATGCTAGACTTTCTGGTATATAATGTTCTGCACACCTACTTTCAGTGTCAGCTTCCCTCCACCAATGTGCAATGGTAACTTTCCTGACACCCAGCCTGACTCCTTAAAAGGCACATTTTTTGGATTATCTGTTACAGTTTGGGGTCTTGATTTTATTTTGTTGACTCTGACTTACATAATATTTATATACCTCACCTCTACCCTACTGATGTGTCCAAGGCCCTTGAATCTCTGCCCTGGTTGCCTCATGTCTACTTCTTTCCTTTGTTGTCTTTGTGATTAATGTAATCTAAGGCCAGCTATTTGCCCCATTTTGATACCTTACATTCCCTTTCCATGATATTTTATATAAAACAGGTGAGAGCATTGGGCTTTTGGCCTTCTTCATGATATCCTCTTAATTCCATCCAAGTTGCAGGGACTTGCATGATTTCTTCATTTCTTACAAGGACAGTGTTCCATTGTGTGTGTATATATATTCTTATAACTACATTGTGTTCCATTGTGTGTATGTGTATATATATTATAAAGAATCAATACAAAAATCTTGTAATTAAAAGGTTTTATTTCATAGATGAGAAAAGAGCAGAGTGAAGATACTCTTAACATACCAACAGCTTAAGAACACTTGACTCAAAAGGCCATAAGTTTTTTTCATCTGTGAAGAATGCAACGAGCAATTTCTTGTGCCTACATCAAATTTAGTCCCCGACAGTCCTACTTTCAGGCTGGTGACCAGTTCTGATCTCGGGTACTCAGGGCTCTTGGGCAGCTGGCTGAGTAGGTTATGCTTGTGCTTCTAAGCTGCTTATTTTCTCTTGACCACTTGTTTTACACCACACTTTGTGGAAATATAAACAAGTGGTGGAGGGTGAATCACTGCGACCTGGTTGGTGTCTGTGCCCTTTAGCACACTGTTGGAACTGCTCCATGTTTCTCTGCTCCATGATGCCATTTTGCATCTGCATCAGATGAGCTATTTGACATGGCGCAGTTGTGGGCTAGGGCATAGCCCATTCAGGCCCAGGCTGGAGCACTGGCCAGCTCAGAGCAAATCCTCCCCTTTCAGATTCTAGGCCCTTTACTGCCACTCACCTCTGGCTTTTTGCCTGGTGCCTGCCTGGGGGATGGATAAATGAGGAAGCACCTTAGGAAGGATTACATCATCTATAGCCCCAAGACTGTTTCCTGGTCAGCAAAGACAGTGAGAACCTTTCCAGATTCTGAAATGAGTTTTGAGGAAGTTCAGGGCAGAGACACCTCTTTTCTTCTGTTAACTGGGGACTGAATGTGAGTGGATTTAGACACGCCAAGTCTGCCTGTTATTTGCCCTGGTTTGTACATTGGTGTCTTAGGGGACAGGTACTAGGGGGAGGAGGTGTGATTTTAGCTGAAGAGGTTGAATTTTCTGATTGTTTAGTGAGTTCATTAGGGAGGTCTTAGTGTGATAATACTCTGTTGTGAAGGGGGAGAGCATCAGCTCAGAGATAACTAAGGGATGATGGTAACCATGAGAGCTGTATTCAGATGGCAAACAGATTTCCCAGCTTCAAGACTAGGCTTAGTTCACTTGACATATTGCCCTTTGTTAATCGATTTACTGTATTTTTCACTCTATAAGATGCACCTGAAAATAAGATGGACATTGTTTTTATATGCTCTCCTCCCCTGCACTCAGGTTTCAGCTTCAAGTAGCATTTGCCCCATCAGATGCATTTATTTTTTTTGGGGGGGGGGAAGTGCATTTTATGGTATGATAAATATGGTAATTAATTAATTTAATTATTAATTGCATTCACTCCACTTTCTTTGAGGCTCACCTGGCTATATTATGGCTTGTTTCCCTTTGTCACAAGTTCAGCCTGTTGATGGCATTTTTGGTCTGGTCCTTTGGGACTTTCTTGGAGCTCAGCATATAATTTCCCCTTCTGTGACAGGACAAGGTACTAGAGAAGGAATCCCGTGGGAGGCCATCTTCCATTTCTGCACCTTGCCTCGGAGAGCTTTAAGTCATTCATGGCTGTTTTCACTTACAGAGTACAAATCTGAATACATTTTATTGCATTTGAAAGTTGGCACTATACTTACAAATTGTTCCCATGTTCACTCTTTATTTTTGAAAGTGTTCATCTGGGAGCACTTTGAAGATAGTATGATTGTCAGCATTATTCACAGAATCTGAGATGCTGCTTCCATTTTCCAAACGAAATCATGGAATAGCTTAAAGCTGTCTAAGTTTTGAACAAATTGCTATTATAGTTATACACGTGGTTCTTTTGGTTTCCGCTCATTGCCCTTTTCCTGAGGAAGAGGGGTTTGGATAAGAAGCTGAGTGGGAATAACTGCATGAAGGAATGCAGGGTTTGCATTTGAATCCCAGGGTTTGCATTACATGTGGATTGTCTAGAACACTCTTGGCTCCAGAATATAGTGTTGATGAGGAAAGAAATTGAGTGGAAAAGGAGAAAGACAGAGGAGAAATAATAGGGGATAGGAACCAAGGGTGCTATTAAGAAAGGACAGAACTAAATATTCAAGACACAGAGCCTACAGCAATGAAGTCCTTAAGGCCCAAACTTTAACAACCAAACTTATAAAGGTGCCTGTCATGATAGGCGCTGGGGGGATTGGATGGATTCCAGGAACATTGATGGAGGGAGATTGACACTGGTGGTGGGATTGGTGCTGAAACATCGTATGTCTAAATCTTAACTATGAATAACTATAAATAATAGTGTTTTAAATAAAAAATTAAAAAATAAAGCTGAGAGGGTAGTGAGAAAAAGGTTTTATTTTGGAGGCTAGGAGCCAATTTTTGCTTTGCATGGCTTCTCCTGCTGACATATTTGTCCCATTGCTACCTCTCTCAGGTTAGTTTTATATAGAATTCTTAAGCGTCTCTCTCCAGGGTCCTCTGGAGAGTGGAGGACTAGGTATTTGAGAACAATAGGGCCTCAAATGTGCTTTCTAAAGATGTGCTTAGTACATTAAGAAATCTTTATCTCCCATCCAAGCTCCACCCTGCTTAACTTCTGAGATCAGATAAGATTGGGCATGTTCTGGGTGGTATGATCTGGCACACATCATAATCACAAAGAACAAGAATAAGCAGTGTTGGCGGGGATGTGGAGAGGAAGTAACTCTTATCCACTGCTGGTGGGAATGCCGTCTAGTTCAACCTTATGGAAGGCGATATGGAGATTCCTCCTAAAACTAGAAATCGAGCTCCCATACAATTCAGCTATACAACTCCTAGGAATATACCCTAGGAACACAATAATACAATACAAAAATCCCTACCTTAAACCTATATTCATTGCAGCACTATTTACCATAACAAGACTCTGGAAACAACCAAGATGCCCTTCAACAGGTGAATGGCTAAAGAAACTGTGGTACATAGACACAGTGAAATATTATACAGCTGTCAGAGATGAAGTCATGAAATTTTCTATACACGGATGTACATGGAATCTATTATTCTGAGTGAAATAAGTCAAAGGGAGAGAGATAGATGCATAATAGTCTCACTCACCTATGGGTTTTAAAATATATGACAGTATGGTAATAATACCCACTGGCAATAGAGATGAGGGCTGGCACTAATAACTATCATGACAATGGTATGAGTGAGAGAAGTAGAATGCTTGTCTCGAATACAGACAGGGGGTGTGGGACAGGAGGGTGATGGGACATTGGTGGTGGGAACGTTGCACTGGTGAAGGTTTTTTTTTTTTTTTTTATGAATGAAACCCAATTACAAACATGTTTATAATCATGGTGCTTAAATAAAGATATTATTTAAAAAATAAGAGACCTTTGGTCTTTGTAACCTGCCCTCGAAAACCACTAAGTCACTGCAAGACTACCATGTTTTTCTCCTAATTAGTGTTTTGTGAGGGGGCAGTACTGGAGGGCTGAGCTGATTCGGGAAGAGGAAGTGGTAGGGTTGGAAAAGGTGATAGTGGACACAACAGAGGTGGTGGTGGAGGTAGAGTTGATGCAGGAGGAGGGAGAGCTGATGGTACAATTAGTTATAAAGTAGCAATTAATATTTACTGACCACTGTTTTCTGTGCTTGATCATACAAAAACTGTCTTATGACGTAACTCATATGGTTTAAGTGTTTTCTCCTAAGTCACTTAGCAAGTTGTTTTGTAGAAACTAGAGCTTGCAATCGTTGCCATTAGTCTGACCTGTGCCATTGATGTGGAAATGCTTGGTATAAGATGGGAGTAATATTTACTTGGGGAAGACATTTTATTATGGGAAAACTGTTTCTCAAGATGGATAGATTCTGGGCATTAGGTATTTTTCGGTAGGATGATGGAAATGCTCTAAATTTAGACAGGAATAGTTGTTTAAATATGCAATTACACTTTTATGTACTGAGTTGTAGACTAAGATGATTTTTATGGTATTTATATCTCAATAATATTATTTTTTTTAAATGAAAGGTTAGACAACTTCTCTTCCCCTTGGAAAAAAATTGGAAATGGATGTTTTGGTGCCCCAATTACATAGAACTCAAGTTTCATCAAACTCAAATTTAGTCAAACTGAGACAACTTGGTGATTTTTATATAGGAAAACAGTATCCATTTGGTTTATTTTGGTTTGGTTTTGGTTCAGTCCAAACAGTGCTCAGGGCCTACACCTGACTCTGTACTCAGGGATAACTTCCGGCAGAACTTCAGGGTCCTCATATGCATCAAACCTAGATTGGTTGCATGTAAGACATGTGCCTTACCTGCTGTCGTTTCTCCAGTCCCCTGCTTTCTTCTTTTAAGAGAATTTTCTATTCTCAGATCAGAGGAGGTCCAGGTTCTTTCGTGCTAATCACAATTAACATTAATTCACATAAATAGAAACCAGTGCCTTCATTCGTTAAGACTGATGGCTGTTTAGGAAGGAGCTTTTTTTCCTTCTCTCTTCTTGGGCTTGAAAGTAGTTCATGAAGTCTTTGCACCAGCGAGAGAAGAAGGTTCTTGGCTTGCACATGGATATAGTACAGCATTAAGGTGTTTGCATTCATGGCACATGAATTCTAGAACCCTGTATAATCAATTCCCTGAGCCACACCACAAGTTGAAACCTGAGCACTGAACCAGGGAGTAAGATCTGAGCACTTCCAGGAGTGGCCCTAAACAACAAATTATTAAAAATGGGGAGGTAAAGCCTAGTTACTGATTAACTTTTAGGGCAATTTTCTATAGCAAACCTCTCAAAAGCCTCATCAGCCTACAAAACTGCCTCTTTGCTTTAGTATGCACAAGATACAAAAGTTGCCTACAAAAAAACCCAAAAACCAAAAAACAAAAAACAAAAGTTGCCTACAGATAGGAGATGAGGTAGGGGGCTTCCTGTTACACTCCCTTCTCGTCCAAATAACTACTTCTTCCCCAGACATGCCTTATTTCATTTTGGATATGGATAACTAACTGCTCAAACTGCCCAGAGAACACTCTGTGGTCTCTTAAGCTGTAATCCTCTTGGTCTTCTTGGTCTTTTTAGTCTGTGTCAGCAGTTTATGCAGAATTTATTAGATATTCTAGGTGCACGGGATGTTAGTGGTGTCATTTGTCTTATTTTATTATTTATTGCGCTACCTTGCAATGCTTTTCATCGAAAGTGCCTATTTTGCTTCAAATTAGAACACCAGTTGGTGGTGCACCTGGTGACATTTTCTGCGCCATTCTTCTCTGGAGCCTTCATGTTTTGGGAAGCAGTGGTCTGAAATGGTGAGATGTGCGTTCCATAAACCCCAGAGAGAAGGAAGGATTCCCATGGCCCCTGTCTGGGTAGGACAAGAGGCACAGGTCTGACAGCAACTCTGACGCAGGAGATAATCCACACACGGTTGGGAAGGAACACAGGCCAGAAACTCACCACAAGCTGTTCACCCACAAGCCAGTCGCTCCACCTAGTAGAACCACGATCCAAGATGGCAGCTTCTCCTTCAGGCCTTCTGAGTGGCCTTTATTGAGATTAAACCAAGTCCACCCCCAAGGGGAAGGGAAAAAAAACAGGAGGAGGCAATGGGGAAACATCTTTTTAACAGGAAAACCAAAGGAATCAATCAAGAGATCTCTAATTAGAAGACAATATGAGGACCAATCCAAGGGGCTTACCAACACATTGGCCTCCTGTCTTTGGTATGATTTGACTTGGTGGCGGGGTCAGTCAGGAAAAGGAAAAGCAGGAACTGTTTCTGGAGGGAAAATACCAGGGAAAACAACTTAGCAACAGCCCTCCTTCCTATATATTTCCTGATCTCTCAACTGATTTTGACGGGCAGAGTGTTGAAAGGGAGGGGCATTTGGGTTCTTTGAGAAGGGATTTAGTTAGTGTAGTTAGTGGGGGAAACACAGGAAACAACCATTTACAATATTGTAAATCATAGAACCGTAATCAATACAAAAAGTTCAACCAAAAAAAAAAAAAAACCAAACCACCAAATAATGATGTTCTCACTCAACTTTAGAGAAAAGCTTACTTTTGTTTATGCCCCAAAACACAAAACACAGTGTAGGACAGGCATCTACACTCCTTGTTTATTTCAGCACTATACACAATATTCAGAATTTGGAAACAACCAAAGTTCTTGAGAACAGATAAGTTATGATATGTATATATCAATATATATTATTGTATGAGGCTAATACTCAAAGACAAGAAAGGACTTGTCCACGTTAGGAAGTTTAGGTAAAGTCATATGCATGATACCCTTTTCAGGAACATATTGCAAATGTCAGTGCCTAAAAGGAAAAAGTAATGGTGGTGGGGAGGGAGGGGGGGAGAGACGGGGGGGGGAGGGAGAGAGGGAGGAAGGGAGAGAAATGTCTGCCATAGATCATGGGACAGGACAGATGGAAAGCTGGAGAAATTGGT